>JAQJVL010002461.1:0-97596 GCA_035578905.1 Stictocephala bisonia
TCTTGGTCCACGTGGGCGAGATGATGGAGAGGGCTGACCCCCGTCCAGACGTTGAAGAGGTCGATGAGTCCATCGGTCCCCAGCGGGTCCAATGCTGGGTATGCTTCTCAAGACTGCCCGCCGTTGCATTCATCTCATGTGGGCATATTCTGTGCCGATACTGTGCCTCAAGGCTGTTTCGCTGTCCAATATGCAGGACACCAATAGTTGGTCGACTGAACATATTTCTGTGAGTAGTTTTTTTTAAATACAGAAAATGATTACCAGAGAGCGTGTTTTATTTAATATCCTTTTAGATAAGTTATATATAGATATATTCAATATTTTTATTTAATATCCTTTTAGATAAGTGATATATAGATATATTCAATATTAAGAGATTTTTGGCGGGAAAAGTGAGGTTAGGAAAAGTGAGGTTAGGAAATTTGGCGGGAAACATGGGCGCCGCCATCTTGGATGACGTCACAAAAAATTGGACCAATCAGAGAGCTGGCCTCAATCGGGGCCCCTTCTACTTACGCAGAACTTAGTTATTCTTTTTTCTTAAGACAATTTAGTGATTGAATTCTTTATACAAATATATTTAGGTAGTCAAACGTTTGATTGCGTGTCTCCTTCATTTTAACTGTTTCTACATAATTTTGTGTAAACGTTTTACGAAACTGTTCGGCCACTTTTATAACAAAACAAAGTAAACTATCTATATTACGTAGCCAATAAAAATAACCTTAGAAATGTTTCGAATGTAAATTTAAGGCATCTCAGTTTTATTTAAATTTGCTGTGACCCTAAGGTATATCTAAGCAACAAACAAAAAATAATTTTAAAGTCTACTTTTATAAAAAAAGTTGGATAATCAAATGTAAATTACTTAATTCTAAAAATTTTAAAACTAAACACATAACATTTCAGGTATTATATTATGTATTGTATAAAAGTGTAAATCATTATTTAATTTCAAGTTAAAAGCAAACAAATATACTATTTTATTAATATTGAGTAAAAATTAGTACATATATGTAGCTTAATTACAACTGTTTCTTACATAAACGTCTTTATTATACTTAAAAAGATTGTTACAAACCATAATTATGAGAGTAACGTTTCTTACTAAATATATTTTATATCAATCTAATAATTATACATAATTATTAAACATATTGAAGATAAGTGTCATTCGGACAGTTGGACAGCAGTTTCACCCTTCACTTGACAGAACGCTGACTAGTGCAACCTCTCATTTTGCCCATACGAACATCTTTTCGTCCTTATTTAATATATAAAATGAATTAGAAATTTTATTCAACAGATTGTAACTTTTGATTCTCAGTTATAAATACAATGCATAATATATAACAATGGACCCTACCATCTGATGTGAAACAATTTTATCGAAGCGTTGCAAAGTTAACGAGGAAAATTTGAAATTTATCTACCAACTGTGTAATATTATAAGAAAATATATGTCTCGGACAACATAATGTGATTTTACTTATTTGTGCTAGAGGAACAAGGAACAACTCCAAAACATTGAAAATTTCTGTAAACAATCGATCAACATTAGCTTAAAAATATCAACAATCGTTTTAAAAGAACCTATAAAAATGTTAGTGTATCACTTATATTTAAACACAGCGACCACATTCAAATAATGTTATCGTTAAAAATATGTATATATATATATATATATAAATATATATATATATATATATATATATATATGTATGTATATTTCTGATGTTATCTGGGAAGTATAAGTTTTCTTAAATGTTGGTACTGTACACATAAAAATATAAAATATGATGTATAAATATAAATTCAACTGTTTCTGAATTTCATTAAGAACATTGCACAGGCAATAAATAGCGAATTATATGTACCTAAATATGTAGAAGTATTTTTATCTTATTTCCAATATTTTCTATTCAGACGCCACAGGAGTATTTTTTTATGTGGAGCTAGACTGCATTTCATATATGTATTTTTAATGGATTATTTTACCTGGCCACACAACTAGATTAAGTGGCCAGTATATTTCCAAAAAATTTATTTGTTATATTTTTTTAACTTAATTGTGGAAATAAATCATTTATTTCATGTTAGTATTATTTGTAAATTTTTCGATCTTTATCAGGGAAATTCTTTATTCTTCACGAATAAAAGTATTCTTATGTACACGAGCCTATTTGTATTATGTACTATCACAAAATACAGTACCTTAAACTTCTAAAAAAATATCCTTGCACCGAACGGGTTCCATCACATCCAACATTTGTCATGCGGTTGGTGGGTTGACTTGGATAAGTGGAAAGTGTGTTTTATCGAGTCCTTAGATGATTGTTTACGGCGCTGTTTAATCGTAGAAAGGTGTAACACTAGAATTTTTAGCGAGTAAAAGAACAACATTTTCAGCTCCGAAAAATGAAATTTATATTTTGTTCTATATTGCCTCATTCTTAATTCTAGCACTAAGGGAGAAGAAAACGTTGTTTCCGAATGTTCTTGTTCTGATCAGGTACTCTGGCTTGCGTGAATTTATAGAGGCTAGTAATGGCAACGATATATCGATATATAGGAAATATCGATAAATACTTTTCGATATATTAGTATCGATACTTTATTTCGATACAATCAGCCATATCGATATTTTGGTCCGATTTTCGTATCGACGTTATTTTCTCTACTTAAAATCATAATGATTCGAAAAAAACATGATTAAATTGCCTCTTTTGCGTACAAAAGATGCATTGATATTATAAAGTAAATTTATTTAGTTTTTTTACGGGAGGTAAACGCACTAAAATGTAGTTTATTGTAGACCAGTGGGTGGGACGAATAAATGAAGTTGTGTGCGAGTTGGCAATGCTGACTCTAACATGCCTAGCCAGTCGCTTTACAAATAATTTTTACTTCATTATTTTATAGTTAACATAATAATTAAAGTTATAAGTTATATTTATTTTTAATTTTTTTCATTCAACCCCACAGACCAATACTTGTACGTGTAGATAAATATACTTCATTCGCCGAGTGTTTGGAGTGAAGTCCCGCCTACTGCGGCTGTGACGTCAAGGTCGGGCCAGTTCACAAGCAGTCCTGGCTGCGCTCCCTACAGCCGTTATTAGCAACACACGCACGCTGGTTACTGAGGATGGCTGTGAGCTGGGCTTTGAAAGTGGGACATTCGGGGTGTCGACCCTTCTCAGTATTGGCTACGACCCCTTGTCCCGTTAGGACGTAGGCGGCGCCTCGCTCCAAACACTCGCTGAATGTACTTGTAGATTTAATTTTTACATTCAGTAGGCTATTCTAAATAGCGACAGCAAAACATGAGTGTATTTTTCGTCATGACATAAAAGTTAGTGCATAGTTTTAAACAGATAAATCATATACAATTCGATAAATCGATTTTCCAATATATAGATATTTTCTTTCGATATTATCGGTAGATCGATATTTGGTTTGCAATTATCGATATTTCTATCTATCGATGTGTTGAAAATATTTGCCATCCCTAATAGGTGCACACTCCTTGGCATTGGAATCTACAAGGGCTGTATATATTTATCGGGTTAAAATTATGGGTTTCACTATTTTCTATGGTCATTACGTGTACCTTAAAGTAGAATCCTCTACTTTAAATTTTAAAAAAATATATTTTTAAAAATCATGTCTTTCAATACTTTACTGCTTTTTACCGACAGTTAAATTCTATTTACTAAAGCAACTTTTCTTGTATTCCTAATTATCTAACAGAAAAAATGACTTAATGAATCTCCAAATATATATATATATATATATATATATATATATATATATATATATATATATATATATATATATAAATAAATAAAAACTTATACAAGTGATCATTATAGAACTGCCGAAATAATTAAAATTGACACTGTACCACCTTTCAAAATTTATTTTTTAATAAGATTCAAAATAATTTTAAATTTAACTATCTACTATTTGTAAACAGTTTCACAAATAGTAATCAATGGGCAAATTCCAAGATCACAATTGATATTACCTAAGATTCACAATTTAGAAGCAATAGTCTCACAAAGAATTAACACTCTATCGTCATTTTGGAAAAACAGCTTTGTAATTCATCATTAACAGCTTAAAAAAACTTTTAAGTAGTCAGGAATAGTAAACCAATAATTTTGAATGAACAGTTAAATCATCGAGATTCGTTCAAGTTGCTAAACTTCTAAGTCTATGTTAAGTTATAATATGAAGGTACGTGATTATTGATTATCAACTATTGGTACTTCTTCAACTATTGCTAACTATATAAAAGTTCTACGGCTTGAAAACCTAGTAATTTTCAGCGGTAAACGTGTTAAATATTTATAATCCTCATAGAAGTAATTTATTTACTTTTTTGTTGATATTTGTTGTAAGAAATATTAAATCAGCATTTTCCTTTAATTCAGCTATTTAGCTATTTTCTTCTAGGCTTTGAATATAAATAGGAACCTCAAATAAACAGAATGTGATTGATAGACTAAGAGATGCGGAATTTAAATCGATAATAGGATCTCCCAACATCGACCCAGTGTACGCACAGTGGTTTCCATTGACATGAACATTTCAGGATTAAATAAGTCACTACTGATTCTGAAAGTCTATTATGTCCGTACAGGGTTGGTTGCCAGAGTTCGAATGTTGTTCTGAGTATCAAGCTACTCAGTTAACTGAAAACCAGACCAATGCTAGGTGGTTCAGATTCTACGTAGTTTGTAAGGTCCTTTAGTTGCCCTAGTTATTTGGGTAATTATAAATGGTCCTTTTATGAATCAGATGATCTTTCTAATTTTCCAATGCATGCAAGTCAAGCTTTTTCATAATTTACTCTCAATACTTTTAATTTCCTATAATCAAATACAAATTTTATTCCTAACACGATATGTTAGTAAGTACAACTTTACCTTTCAACCTTCAATATCATATAAATTTACATCTTGCTAAAAAAGAGCAGCTAGCATCATGATTGGTATTTATGTCCCCTGGCAGATCTTCGTGACATTCTTCCATATCTGTCCCCTAGCAGGTCTTCGTGACATACTTTTCCATGTCTGTCCCCTGGCAGGTCTTCATGACATACTTTTCCATGTCTGTCCCCTGGTAGGTCTTCGTGATATACTTTTCCATGTCTGTCCCCTGCCACTACAGTATTCACTTCCATTTTTGTTCAGCATTTTAGATATGACATGCCGACGTATTTGGGAGCATTGATGATTATATGATTGTAAGATGAGTGTAAATCCTGTGTAGTCTGGTTATTAACTGAGTTGAAGTTATATTTAGAATGTGGCTTTTACCAATATCCTAGTACTGACAAGTACGTCGGTATTTATGTATTTATTTATTTTTTTCAAATACAATGATTTATGCTACTTTATTAAAAGAACGTTAATAATTTAATTGATGTCATGTGAAGTTACATAGTATATTTTATCTATAATTTAAAAAATATATATATTGTTTCATATATGTAAGCTCTAAAAAGATTGTTTCGGAAGTTATTTTTGTTTTTATAATTGTTGGATGTTCCCAAATTAAATTGTTGGATAAGAATGTACAATAATTCTCTTTTATATTGGAACAATATTTTTAGAATGGTGTAATATATTGTTCTAAGTGGCTGTGGTTCAAGTGTGCATTGACTACGTACAGTTATGTGAAATCATGTAGTAATGTAACTATTGTGGGACATCTAACTCTTCAATACTCAGTAATACGTCATGCACCCTCTAGTTTATCATGTGCCAACCCGAAGTCACGTGTCTCTCAGCGATGCCGAGCACGAAACCCCCATAAATCTATGGCAGTGTGTGGTGATTCATCAGCCCTACAATGATATACCTGTGATATCCTATCTCAGTAGATGACTGTCGACCAAGTTTGTGGTCTGCCAAGCACGTAGCAAAATGGTTAAATGTTGTATTGAGTTATTAACCCCACTAATGATTTACTCATGTCGTAATTTACTAAATATAAGTTTTGTTATATAACGAATTACTCTTTTCGTCAATTTATTTGATAGGTTAAGTAGAAATATTAAGTTTTTACCGAAATTACGGAACTGTTACTTGAAAATATGCAACTTTTGAGTAATAGTCCCTATTTACTTTATTTACATAAGGAATCATCGTAATCAATATGATATTATCAAGAATAACATGTAAATACGCATTTTACAAACTTGACTAAATAATAAAAAAAATTATAGAAGTTCTTACTTAGCAGGTAAGAAACTGGGGCCAAGGTGACTTTTGAACTATGTAATAGTGGCCAGGTAGGTGGGCTACAAGCATGGACGGTATTCCTCACCGTTCTCACCCATCCAAGGAACAGCCACGCTCGATGTTGCTTGACGCCGTTATCTTGCGATAACGTGGATGTCCTCCCGTCAAGGTCACTGGTCTGACCATTAACAAGACGTTTTGAAAGGTCGCAAAAATATATAAAACTAGGTAATCTTCCCTGTGCTGTAACATAAGCTCCTGATAAAAACAACTATACTGATATTTACAGACTGGAATGAACGTGGCACCTTGCCTAACCGTGGTTAGCAGGCGTTCTGCAGGTCGTATTATAGCGGGCACACCGGGCTATTAAGTCACATGATAATGATGCCGTTATTAAATATTTTCTATACAAGGCCTTTTTTTACATATAGAAAAACTTTTTTAAATTGATACATTGTTTAAAAAATCACTGACTGTTATTAAATTAGTTTGTGAAAATCAACTTTGTACAACTTTACTACTTATTTTTCCCCTGAACATTTATATATCTATATTATTACATCTTGTCGTGAATAAACTCCGTAGTCTACTATGTTAAAGAACATGTTATGTTAGCATAACAATTTAATATTATAATATACTATTAATATTAAAATAATTTACTATGTTTCTCAAGGAATATTATGTGAACATTTCAGTTCCACATAAACATACACCAAGGGTTTATAGTTGAAATACACAAAAGTGCTTTATTTTACCTCTAATTCAAACGTTTTGTACATTTATAAAGTATACAAAACTGTAAAATATTAGTTTGTGTTATAAACGTGTACTACATAAATTCGTTAGGTCACATATGTTAGTTGTCGTAATAAACATAAAAATGCCTTCATTATTTTAAGATACTACATGTGACGCATGGCTGTACGCTGGACGAATCCACGTTCATTCAAGTCTGTAACTATCAATAATATTGTACTAAAGGTTTGTTACCTAAATTTTAAATCACTAGTTTCCAATGTAATCAAGAAAATATTTATTCAAAAACTCAACACGCATAATTTGTTTCTCTACTAAGTAGTGTTTTGTTGTTAAAGATATAATCTATTTATAATGCTGTAGGTAAGTGAAGAAAATACTAAAAGTACATATTATGATCTCACACTCCAACGTAGTTAGTATAAGGTTTCAGGACGTCGTCTGTTTGTATTTAAACACAACGCTCTGAGTAAAACATTTAACGCTGTTAATTAAGTTTAATTACAATTATTTTCAGCAGTAGAAGCACACAACAATGTAGCAGTCCTACACAACAATTTAGACTTATTTAAATTCAGTTATAGACTGAACATTTCTAAAAAATAACACTACTTTTAACGTGTTCACTTTTTATATGAGACATTAAAATCCGATTTCAAATGTTTACTAGATAAAATAATACAAAATATATTTACATAACTAATCTTCTTGTGGTTCAATATTTTCCCCTTGTAAATTTTAGTGCAGGTAATTTTGATATTAAGACATAAATATCTTTTATCTTATCTGAAATTGGGATAATATTTACATATTTTAATCAAGTTTTTATGTTGACAAAAGATGCTATGTGTGATGTCGAACCTCTTTACATAACTCAATATTTTATGCTTGATTATACAGGGTGGAAAATAATTATGGAAACGCTTTCACAAGAACGTTATTTTTACCATAAATAATTTGATAGTTTAATTTTTTAAAAGTAGTTGTGTTCCATAAAGTATAATTTATGATCAGAATAATTTACTTAACACCGTTAAATAGCGTAGAAATAATATTGTTCAAATTAGTTGATTTGGAATTCAATTGACTGCTATTCTAGAAAGGATAAACCTTTCGAAGTCAGGTTTGCGGCAATTAATTTATCTTGAATTGACCTTTCATTTGATACCAAACTCGACCTAGGCTTACGTTGAATATTTTCGTTCTATTCTTCGTGGGCCGTTCCCCTGAAAAAATGAAATGTAACTAATAGTGTCAAAAAGTCTGTTATTTGTAACCATAGTCATGTACAAGATTTCAATTTACAAGTAAAGTCATACAAAAGTTGTGAAAGCGTTTCCGTATCTTTTTCCACCCTGTATACACATACCATAGATATCCCATATAATAGGAATATTTGTGCCTGTAACTGTTTTTAGTTAGTTGTTAACGTAATTTTGCCCGTAACCACAGCTGGGTTTTACTGTGTTACATCACAGAATATAGACAGATACAGAAGCCCCACGCAATGCTAAATTTTGAAACGCGAGATCGCTTAACTCACCGGCCAGATCATACGCGGCGCTAGTGGTAAAAACCGGCCAAGCGCGGTTGCCAAACTGTGGCTGGCCGGCCGGCCCAGCCGGCCAGGGAGAAATCCCTCGCTACGCATCGTATTTGGTCTCTCAGGCTAGTCAACTGCAACAGTCCCGCGTGTATGGCACGAGCAGTCCAACAATGATGCATATGCGGAGTTTAATATTACTGAACATCTTTTACTGTTATAACGTAATATTCATATTAACATTTTTTATTGACAATTATTGTTTGTTTAATTCGGTGCCTGCCCTAAACCGCCCAATCTTAGTAATTATTAGAAAAAAAATAAAATAATCAGGTATTCTTTCCTATAATACGTTTTTGTTTCTCTTGTTTACTATAGGTCTTCACCGACAAGTTTTGCATAACTTGGTGAGACCTAGATTTTGTACACACGAGTAAAAATAAGTAAATAAAACATATGGAAAAATATTTTGCCTGTGTAAAGGCCCCTGTAAATGAATAAAGTAAGTGTAAAAGCGTATGTATGTATTTAATGTAATGTATTTAAGATAGTAATAATAATAATAATAATTAAAATAAATACTTGCAAATTTGTAAATAATATTCTACATAAATGTAAGTAAAATTATTTTGTATACTTTATTATTTTATTGGCATTGTCAGACTAAAATTCCATACACGTAGCTTAATCAACTATTTAAAAAATACATTATTTTAAACTTTTCTTCAGGTATTCATCAGTAGGGTGCTATTTTCGCTCAAAACTTGACTAACTGAAAATTAGATAAATATAAAACATAAATAATCCTATTACAAAGAACAAATGTTTTCCAATTTTATCGTGGCTAGGGAGATGATTTCTTTAAGTATTATTAAAGCCAAACAACACTGACTATACACAAATTCTCAAAAATCATAAGACCAAGAAATTTGCTATAAACATTCATTATAGGCTATAGACATATACTGAGGGGATTTGTCAACAGTTTTTCTCAAAAATCTAAATTAAGGCAGATAACTAATATCCCAATACTAGCAAATCATTGTTACCCTAACAATGAGAACGCTTGACGTGCACGGTGACACTGTTGCACATTTGATATAAGAGGTTATTTTTTTAACTGTGTATTGAAACAATGTTAAGCATGTAATACGAAGAAAAATAACAATATTACACGAGTGAGTGAAATGAGCGTAGCCAGTAACGGACGAGGCAGAGGGCCGATCTTTCTCACGAGGCGACATGCCGAGATCCACAAATGGACTGTAGCAGTATCTTGGTGAGGCCGCAAGCCGAACTTCCCCCGCGAGGCCGTAGGCCGAGTTCCATACCTGCCTGTAGAAGAGCGTCTTGGCGAGGCCGTAGGCCGAGCTCCTCCACGAGGCCGCAGGCCGAGTTCCTCAAATGGGACTGTAGCAGAGTGTCTTGGTGAGACCGCAAGCCGAACCTTCCCCCGCGAGGCCTGTAGCAGAGCGTCTTGGCGTGGCCGAAGGCCGAGCTCCCCCACGAGGCCGCAGGTGACCCATATCTCACGAGCACAGGTAGTGACGACGGGGTTGGCATGCGAAGCGGGCAGGGGTGTCCCCTAGTTTCTGAATAAAATTGGTTTGGTTTCGGTTATTTTATCATTGTGTCTTGTTATAACTTAGTGTTTTAATGGAGAGAAAGAAAGACCACGACAGTTTGTGTTAGAGGAAGTATACAAATGTATACAAATAGAATCACTGCGGATGTTAAGGTTCCCAAAACACCTATCACGTGGAGAACTGTGGTAAGTGAAAGAAATTTTTTAAATAATACACATCATTTAGGCCTAGATTATTTTCCTCGAGTCATTTGTGCCATGTGTTAATGGCACAAATGACTTATTAATGACCGATTAATCAAACGTCTTCTGCGTCTTGTCCCCGCATTGTCAATTATCTTCTACTGTCTAAAACTGTAACAATGCCATGAGTAAACTGAAAAATACTAAATTACAATGTTAAAGTGTTTAGCAAAGCCCGTCTTCAACTTTATGGTAGCGCTATCAGCGTTCACGGAGTGAATGTGACGAATGCTGCAGTCGCACACCATTCACACACCTTACTTCACTAACCTATGCGATACATTTCCTGCAGCAAAAGTATACCCACATTCGTATTTGGTGACTAATCGTTAAAATGAATAAGTGAAACCAGTTTGATATAAACTCCACGTTAGATCAAACTATTTACATTATCATAATCCGGGTAGGACCGTGTCTGATTTCTATGTACACTAATTAGATGTTGCCGACGTTTCGAGTGCATTGCAGCTCTCATCTTCAGGGCGACATACTCATCACCAGGTACATTACGTATACTCTGTGGATCTAGTAACAGAGTGTGTTGCCCTGAAGATGAAACTGCAATGCACTTGAAACGTCGGCAACATGTACATAGCGTCATACAAGGTGAAAAAAAATATAGAAACGCTGTCATAGCTTTTATATGACTTAACATATAAAAGTGAAATCTTGCACATCATCTTGGTCACAAAAACCTACTTTTTCATACCATTAGTGACTTTTCATCCTTTCACTGGTACGGCCCGTGAGGAGTTGAACGAACATCTTAAATCTAAGCCAAGTTTGGTATTCAATGAAAGGTCTATTTAAGAGAATTAATTGTCGCAAACTGGACTTGGAAAGGATTATCCTTTACAGAGTAGCGGCCATTTGAATGTCATGACAAACAAATTGTCTTGTGAAGTAACTAATTTATATGGTTATTTTTCCATACATAATTTGATAATTTAATTTCTCTTAGTAATTGTGTTTAAGAATTTTATCTGTTCTAAAGACTTGGATATAAATCAGTCTTTTAACTGTGTCACCAATATTCCTTTTTTGTCTCTTAATCTGTCCACTTTAAAGTATCTACAAGCAGTAATAAGGGCCTTTTAAATTTGCCAAATTGAAAGGGTTCAAAATGTGAAAAGGGGTGTAGAAAATAGAGGGTTGAGTAAGATGAATAAAAATAATGTGGTTATGAAAGATCGAGATATGAGAAATTTTGGTGAAAAGATATAATTTTTAAAATAGTCTATATGTTTACTATGTGTTTACAGTATTTATTTTGTATTGTATAACACTTTTAGGACGTATTTATGTAACAATTTATGTTTTGTTTTTGGGTTTAATCAAATGTTTATTAATGTAAATAGTTCATTAAGGTATCGATAGTTAAAAGTATAACTTCTAATTATATGTTTCAAGGATCCTTATAAGCATGTGCCATCAATACAATTTGCTTGTCTCTGTATCTGCTCAGGTAATCTATCAACATTGATGATATTCAGTCGGTATAAAATAAGTAAAAAAATCAATCAATTTGGCAAATTGAAAGGTTTAAAAATAGTAAGCCCTAATAAAAATAATGAGCTTATGAGAGGGATGTATTGAGAAATTGTGGTGAATAAATTCTGTATAGTATGTATGTCTAAATTATATGTTATATTTTATACTTCCTCGTGGTGTAATATCACTGACAATGCCCAAGCTAACTGCAGAATAAAAATTTTGGTTTTCTTATCATCCATCGTTATTTTACCTTCCTTAAAAAAATTAATTGTTTCATAATTTAATTTGATAAATTATCATAAATGTTTCATAAACTTGTTTATTAAGAATACAATTAAACAATCCCCTTTATTTAGAAGTGTATAAAATAGGTTTCATTTGCTAAACGTATAACTTATGTACTAGAAGAATTTGGCTAAAATTCAAACAAAAGGATGTATAGGGTCAAAATACGCGGAGTAAATGCAACTCAGTGAACGTAAGCGGGGGTAGGCCTATTCCGGGCCTTGCACTCAGTGCCCTGTCTGACTGTCGGTTGGAGTTTTGTCTGTCCATTCTGTATTCCTCCCTCCACTGTGGGAAAACGGGAATCCCGCACTATGATCTGGCAACGCCGCGCCAGTTAGCGACCGTCTCAACGCCTTCATTTTGAGAAATACCACGAACTGCCCGTTTCATTATTTCCTATACCGTGGGGCTTCTGTATCTGTCTATATTCTGTGGTTACATTTACATGTTACAACACTAGCGCTCCACAATGGACCACAAAAACAGGTGATATTTTGATACTCAACATTTAACATTTGATGGGAAATCTACTTGTGTATAAAATCAATGATTTTATACATCAACATAGTACTTACGATAAACACTACTATATACATTTTACTTAACCGCAATGTGTATCGGCCCATTAGCTCAGTTGGTTAGAGCGTCGTGCTAATAACGCGAAGGTCGCGGGTTCGATCCCCTCATGGGCCATGATGTTTTTTCACAGAATAGATGTTTATAGGGAAATAAATGAATATCATTATTGGAATATGATAAGTAATCTGTATTCGCTGTATTGTTTATTTTTATTTATTAAGTTTTGATCAAACTTATTCCATTTTTGTCCAACTTGATGAAATATTTGTAAAATTGATTATATGAGTAATTTATTTACTGTTAAAATAATCATATATATCACTATAAATCATATACAGTCATAAGTGTGATTGTTTTAATCTTGCATTGTGGCCGCAATTTTGCTTATTTATATATTGCAAACATTAATTTTTCACTGTCAGTAAAAGCACTTCTAATTTTATTACCGATACGTATGCACGGTTAGAGGACAATTTTTATTTTTAAATATATAATACTGTAATATATTATTTTTCAGTACATATTTTCAATCAATATTCAATATTAAACTATCGCTCATGGATTATAAAGTATAATCTGTGAAATTGGAAATGCTACATTGATTATAACTATCTAATTTATTCTACAAGCCAAAATTAAAATATAGCTCAAAGAAAATATTAATTTATTACAAAAATGAAAAAAAAATTTCTAGTGCATAGGGGTAAATCACAAAAACACAATAGATAAACAATTAATTGCAAAACAGTTATGAATATTTTAATAATATTTTTTAATTGTTAGTTAAACTGTGGAGACAAACTTGATTGAGTAGTAATTAATTCATAAGTTCACACTGTTGCTGACATTCGAATATAATTAACTCCAAGCCCTCGAGTCTGCTAGGTTACGTCTTGATTAGTTTATGATATTTGTTATGTAATTAAGTATACTCAAAATAAAAAAAAAAAAAAAAAAAAAAACTATCGATAATATACTTTTTAGCTTTATAACGGATTCCAAGTTAGGTTTAACTTTAGATGCTATTTTATATTTTAATGGAATTTTTGAACTACGGAATTTTAACGGAAACTTTAATACTACTGTTAAATACTTAATTATAATTTAAAAATATTATATATATCTATAAACAATAGTTGGTCGGTAGCGTAGTTGGCTAAATCAGCTTCATCAGATAAAGATTGTCGATCCCAACCAGAGTCATAGCAATGACTACAAATACACTAAGACGAAAAGTAGCCATGTTAAAATTTCAGACCAATCGTCCAGGTAGAAACTCGACTTTACGCAAACGGCCACTAGGAGGCACGAGCGCTCGCCCGCCTGCTCCCTGTCTTTCGGAGCAGCGCTCGTAGCGGCTGTTTGCGTAAGCTTCCCTCCCGCTTGTCTGAAAAATTCCCATAAGAACTTTTCGTCTTAGTGTATTTGTAGTCATTGGTCATAGCAAATTTTGAAATGGATCAGCTGATAACCACCGACTGCTCATTTGTAATTGGGCTAATGACAATTTCAAAGTAATATTCATTCTTAGTTTGTAACAATGACTACATTCACCAATGTACGCTCATTACTCTCATTCTAAGTACATATTCGTCCATAGCTTGATGATCATTGACTTACTTATAAATAAATAAATAAAGACACACTGTAAAAAGTTAATAAAAACATTAAATATTGTGTAACATGGCTTGATATTTTAAAACTAATGCAGGTTTTAGGTTTAGCAAGAAATTAAAAGTATTTAAAGTCTTAAAATTGTACAGTTTATGATCTATTTATAGTTTTAGGAATGTGAGTGGGTTTATTATAGTTTTAAATAGTTCCTGAATGATTTAAAATTAATTTTGTAGATAAACATTACTACATAATTTATTGAAAACAACCTTACACATTGTTTAAAATTTTGTCATCATTTTTTATTTACATATAAATTATTTATTTTTGGGTACTAACTTTTATATTTTAAAGCTGATACATATTTAACAAATTTCTTGTTTTAAGTACAAGAACTCATAAAATTCACATTCTTTTGATGTTTGCAAATAAATCCTCCCACATATTTGATGTATGATAGAGGAACATAAATTGCTCTTTAGATAGGTTTCAGCCCTAAAATATTTTTAGATATTGAGTAAAATATAAAATATTACTCAAGGAATAATGTAAAAAATTATTTTTACTTAGTAAGTCACAAGAAATTATCTGTGATATTTAAAAATTGTGAGGAATGCTTTTATTACACTAAAAAAAGAATTACATTTTTGGTTTGATACATATGCAGGAGAAGAGATTCAGGGTGGTGGTAGTGGAAGTAGCCTAGTTATGGTCCTATCACGAAACCACCTCGTCTGAGGCCTCGTGGAGGTCGGATGTTCCGAGGTTGAAGGCACTAAGAAGAAACAGAAGATAAAGGAGGATGGCTGAGAAAGGTGACAGAAGAAGCGAATATGAGCAGAAGCCGGTACCGCTCAATCGAGTTAAGGAGGCATGACATCTACAATGTAACTATCATTGTAGAGGCAGAGATTGAAGAATTCTTTTGAAGCAGAGACGGCCTCTAGAGGAAGCGGGGCTGAGGTGGAGAAACCAGCCAGGAAGTATGGGGTCTGGTATTACTTCTCTTCCATACCAGATTCTTCTATTCCCACCTTATCCTCTATCCCATTTGTACTCTCAACCAACTGGTTTCACAAATTCTTTCAAATGTCTTATACCATGTATTTATTGCTGATTTTTAATTTTGTGTTAATTTCAGCCTTTTTCAGTTCAGTGCCTAGCCTAGCCTAAAACTTCAGTTTTGTCATTTTACTTTTTCACATACGTAAATCTTTTCAATAGTTTGTTTAATTCTATAACTTAAGTTTGGAGAAAATAAAACTATTACATTCATTACGCAGCTGAATAAAGTAAACATCCATTTCTTATATAGTTCCAGTTAGTTTCCAATCCACCATATATATAATTCGAATTCAAAATTATTTATTTCCCATGGAACATTTAAATGTATCATGAATGGTCAATATATTTAGATTAACTAAATAGTAACATATCTACTAGGTCAGTAATTAAAAACTAATTAAGAGATAAAAATAACAGTCTTGTAATAATTTTTACTGTATGGTTAGTTTGGGCACAAACATTCAGATAGTGAATAAAAACGTTTTACACAAGAAAACTTTTAGGTTATTTTTAAAAGATGTACTGAAATGCTAGGTTTTTAAATGATCTGGCAATCTATTATAAACTGTAGGTCTATAAATATTCTGTTGATTTTCGGAATATATATATATATATATATATATATATATTATATATATATATATATTATATATATTATGATAGAATATAAGGCTTCTTTATACTCTTACAGACTGTGGCCAAGTCCAGTCTAACTAGCTTGGTACAAGAACCCACTATAGTCAATGGACAGGTTTCCTACTCAAGCAATTTTCCTGGCAAGCAATTATCTACAAAATATCTAACTTGGAACAAGTGTGTGGGGGGACTCTTATATCCTCTCGAGTTGTGCTTACAGGTTACGTAGTTGAATGGACAAAATACCAAATGTTTATTTTAATAGCAAATATCTAAACATAAAGAGACAAATAATTTTATATAAATAAATTACAGGCTTTATGTTTTCTATCAAACAATTTTCTTATATACAAGAAGTAAATTAATTATAGTTTAATTAGAATGATAAAAAAACCAACATGACCACATGTAATCAATATTAAGTTTGTAACCTTAAAGAATACACTATTTTACAGTGTACTGGAAGGTAATTTTTTTTCGTTTATTTCACTAGGCAAACTAACTAGGAACGAATCAGAAAAAAAATAAATCCAAATGGGAGTCCACTTACTACGCACCACGCAACCATAACTATACTCACTCACGAAACGTAAAAAAACAATTCTTTTGAGACAGGCAACAAAAGTTTACGTGAAATTTGTAACAGCATAGTTATATCAATATAGACAAAGTTCCTAAAAGTCCCATGTGCCAAAAAGCAGACGGAGGATACCAGATATGTAATTTTTTTTCAAAAATTTCAAACCTTATAATTTTTTATAAATAAAGATTGATCAGCGATTAAGTAGTTCTGCTTTTAATGAGCTCTTGCAGAAGAACATTTTTAATCTTTTTTGTAGCTCTATGAACGAGATATGAACTTTTTTATAGTTAACGTATTATATTTAGTTACAATTACATGTATTTTCAATAATGAATGATATCTTTTTAAGTCTTTCGCTCTACTGTCATTTATGTAAAATTTAAGTAAATATTATTGATTGCCTGGATAATAAATCACTCACATATAATAACAGTTCAGCAAAAATGCAAACATATTAATGATATATTTAGATTTTACTCTAGAATGAACATTTAAAAACATTTGGTAATATACAAGGCATTACAAACACAATGGGCTGGCTATGCATTTTACGATTTTTACAAAACTCGGTAAACAGGTTCATGTTAGAAGTTAGTATTAAATAAAAAGAACATTTTTTTAAATTATCTTTATTATTTTCAAACATGGTGGTAATTTCATTTTTATTTTAACAAATATCTAAAAACTACTGGTGTTATAACTATTTTTGTAGAGTAAAAAAGGTATTTAAATAACTTTACCTTTTCAATGATTACGGTACCCTCCTTAGTATAAATCGCTTAAGAAATAACTATTTATGAATAAACTTCAATTCACATGCAAACTAAATGGCTACTAATTTGACAGTATTTGAACAGTGCGTGAATTATGGTTAGTTCAAAAATAGTTATTTCTTAAGTGATTTTTACAAACGAGGTATCATTGGAAAGAAAAAGTGTTTAAAAATTGTTTTGTCTCTAAAAGTTTTAAAAAACCAGTGTTTTTTTAAAGATATTTATTAAAACAAAAAATAAAATAGCCACCATTTTTAAATTTTAAAGATAATTTAAAAATAGTTTTTTATTAAATACTACCTTCTAAAAACAACCTGTTTACCGAGTTTCGTATAATCATAAAGATAACAACAAAGATATAACTTGTTCTATGGAAAAAAACAAACTGGTGTCTAGCTGCTAAAGAAAGCGGAAATAGAAAAAAATATTCTTCTTTATTTTTAGTTTTTACCTTAGAATCACACATAGAACCTGAAGAGCATAGCCAGCCCAACCTTTTTTTTTGGTAATTTTTGTAAGAGTATCAAAAGTAAAAAAAATAATGACTCTGATAGCTATCAATTTATTTGTTCTGTGTTTATTCCAGCGGCCCATTGTGTGGCTCTGCGTTGTCAGGCTTGTATCCCGTCAATAATCAAGCCGGAAGAGTTGAAGGTGGCTTTGGGGAAAACAAAGCGGTCGTGGAACATCTCCGAACTATATGACGTGCGAAGGAACGTAAGTTTAATGAAATTGTTGTTATTATTATTATAATAGTAACAATAAATACTGCTTATAAAAATTAATTAAAAATATACTGACGTAACTAGTCAAAGCCAACTTCTTCCCTCAAAGACAAAGAATGAGTCACTTATGAGACACAAGCACTACCTCATCAAGCACTCAATAAATAACTAATAAGCTACCGACCCCTCAAGCCCACAGATACTTAATAATGAGCCCCATCAAGAACTAACGAACAGCCTCTCTCAAACTCACGAATACTAGCTAATGTGCTACACCCCTTTACCCCCTCAAGCAAACAACCACTTAATAATGAGATATGGTCCCTTACCAACCAAGCACATACCAACCAAATGTAGGCCTACAACAAACTTACCTGCCACAAGCAGACCTGATACGAGCGGCCATGCCACATGCAGCCCTACCACAAGCTGACCTATTACAAGCTGCCCTGCCACACGTGGCTTCACCACATATGACCATCTTATAACTTAAGGTTTAACTCAAGAATACATCTACTTAGTAATAAGTATCACTTCACCTCAAGCAAACGTCTACTTACTACTGAATCAGTCCCTACACCACAAGCATACGACTACTAACTAATGTAACTAATGAGCCAACCACCCATACCCCTCAAGTACACAACTACTAACTAATGAGCCACCGATACCTCTACAAGCACACAACTACTAACTAATAATCCACACATGCCCCCTCAAGCACACTACTACTAACTAATGAGCCAACCAAACCCCCTCAAGCACACTACTACTAACTAATGAGCCAACCACCCATACCCCTCAAGCACACAACTACTAATCAATGATCCACACACCCATAACCCCACAAGCACATAACTACTAACTAATAATCCACACATGCCCCCTCAAGCACACTACTACTAACTAATGATCCACACATGCCCCCTCAAGCACACTACTACTAACTAATGAGCCAACCAAACCCCTCAAGCACACTACTACTAACTAATGAGCCAACCACCCATACCCCTCAAGCACACAACTACTAATCAATGATCCACACACCCATAACCCCACAAGCACATAACTACTAACTAATGAGCCAACCAAACCTCCTTAACACACCAATTACTAGCTAGTAGCCCTTCCACCCATATTCCCTCAAGCACACAATTACTAATCAATGATCCACACACCCATAACCCCACAAGCACATAACTACTAACTAATGAGCCAACCAAACCCCCTTAACACACCAATTACTAGCTAGTAGCCCTTCCACCCATATTCCCTCAAGCACACAATTACTAATCAATGATCCACACACCCATAACCCCACAAGCACATAACTACTAACTAACGAGCCAAACCAAACCCCCCTTAACACACCAATTACTAGCTAGTAGCCCTTCCACCTATATCCCTTCAATTACACAACTACAATTTAATGAGACACTTACTTTCTCTCAATTACCCAAATACGTTGAAAAGGAACATATCCTTCCTACAACAGAATTACTGTGTGGTTACTAATGGCCTACCCACCATATTTAGCTCTCAGTCACAATTTCTCCCTAAAGGTCTACACTTCCACGACCATGTGGTAATGCCACATATTAATGCAAAACTCACTTATGCAACACTGTTTTTATAAGGAATCGCCCTCCCACTCATCCACACACTCACAGCGGTAATGGCCCGCCCACTAACCCATACTCATACGGTGGTAATAGCTTTCCCACCCACCATACACGTAAGGTGGTAAGGCCGTAATATTCCCACTATAAAATATAAACCATACAATAATTTATATTAAGTGTCCTGTATCCATTTAGAATGATGATAGAAAAAATGTTAAAGCTATAGCCAATAGCCAATTATTAAGCTCTATTTACTTTATTATAAATTGGAATGGTTTTCATTTGTTACAACAGATCAATTTTTATCAGTAAACAATAACATTAAACAATTACGGTCATGGTGACTACAAATATTAGCATAAGCTATATTTCCCGAAAATATTTATTATATGGTGTTCCTGAATATAATATTTATTTACGTTCATATAGTAATACCGGCTTTTATTGAAATAAGGTAAAAAAGATAATAGTGAAAGATGGCTACATGGGTTCCTCAACAAACTATGAAAACGACATTGCTTTGGTGGTAATGGACTCCGAAGTGTCCATCAACACACATGTGATGCCGGCTTGTCTGGATTACAACTTGAACCAACTTCCGTCCTATGAGACTCTCACCAGTTATGTAAGTAGAACCCTTGATTATATACTACTACAATAGATATTTCATATGATAGGAATATTTGTGTCCGTAATATTGTTAGTTAGTGAGGCCCGCAACCACAGCTGGTTTAAACTGCATTACATTTACATGAAACTAGAGTAGCACTCCACAATGGACCACGAAACAGCTAATATTTTGAGACTCAACATTTAACATTAGATAGGAAATCTATTTGTGTATAAAATCAATGGTAGAGCTAAAAGTTTAATTTAAATTTATTTATTTGCCAATAATATCAAAATACAATACTACATCAATACAGATAAAAAGAATTGTTAAACAAAAATAACTTATAATAAAATTAACTTGACATTATTTACAATTAATCTTAATCTCAAACCCAAACATACATGCACGCATCCAAATTCATATAAATAAATTAGATAAACACGCGCACACAACACAAACACACCTATGGATAGTTATAAATATAATGAAAATATATAATAATAAATCATAATTCCAAAAGCTGACGAAAAAATAAATGTGCAAACAAAAACACATTCACTTATATCTTGCTACACATAATTAATTGAAATTGTTCTATTGAGAGAGAAAAAAAGATGTACCCTCTAAGGAAAATCCTGTGTGGAGGTACTTTACAATCATGATCTATTACTTAAGTGGATAATAAAGATTACACTCTGATATTAAATACACAAAAATGCATTCCTAACTTTACACAAAACTAAACAATAATGAAAAAACAAATTCATTTACAAATAAAAAAAAAAAAAAAAAAATACATTCAATTGGAAGCCTAATGGGCATATTTAATTATAATATATTTATATGACCATTTATAGAAAACTTAAGATAAGATAAAGAGAAAAATGCCTAAAAAACATTTTTATAAAATAAAATATCACAAGTAATTGTTTATAAATATTCAATAATATACCGGCAATTATTTATGTATGCAATATTTTAATATATTTAAACATTCACACACGCCTAAAAATTTATTCACAAATCTATATATAGATAGTTATCATACAATAAGCTTAAAAACTATTATAATATACAAAATGTCATAACTTTAAAATAACTTTCAATGACATTATATAACCATTTTAACATATCATATGATATTAAATCAAATATACTCAATGTTGGTTTTCGTAAATAACCAATATTTCAATTTATCTTTTTAAAACTTGCAGATTATACATTATAAATTTCAGTTGGTACTTTATTAAAACTTCTTGGTGCTATAATTAAAAAGTTTTAGTGAAGAATGTATTATTTCGCTTGGCCAAGAATACATCTGCTGCATTTCGCTTGGCCAAGAATACATCTGCTGCATTTCGCAATTTTACTCCATAACTATTTTCAGAGTTACTATTTAGACTTAGACTAAAAATCATTTTTAAAAATTTATATACATAAATACTATATCTTAATGATATATTTAATGAGCAAAAAATATATCATACAATACAGCTTGTCTTACAATACAGAACCTTCAGAATTATGTTGTATAGGGTGTATTCAATACCATTAAGTGTTGCAGATGGAAAACAGGAAATAAACGTAATAAACTGAATAGCTATTAATAATGGATACAAGGCATCAATTAATTGTTGATGGAATTGGAATCAGAGTAAGAAATAAAATAAAATTCGAGACGACAAAAGATCAAAACTGAAAATAAAATTCCGTGAAAGAACTAAAGAAGTATGTGTCCCTCCACTTTAATGGATCGTTTACACGAAGAGCTGTTAATTGATGTAAGAAACTCAATTTATCAATAGTTTTTCAGATTTGTAATACTATGTAAAACATTTTACACCGAAATAATGAAAGTAAAAATAAGTTGAATAACTCAGGAATATATTGGATTCATTTTAATGATTGTAATGTTTTTAACATAGGTCAGATTGTAAAATTCAGCAAAAGATATAAAATCCAAGTCTCTACTTTTAAAAATAAGAAACCTGAAAGATCTAACGTAGCTAAACACCTTCTGCCTTGTACTCACAGTTTGAATAAAATATATGAGAATTTAGATATTCTAAACGTTAGTAATAAGGGTAGGATCATGGGAAGATATTTTGTAATTATGTGCATTTTGTGTTTGTACTGTGGTATATTTGTGTGTTTTGTGTTTGTACTGAGGTTTATTTGTGCATTTTGTGTTTATTCTGTGGTATATTTGTGCATTTTGTGTTTGTACTGTGTTATATATGTGCATTTTGTGTTTGCACTGTGGTATATTTGTGCATTTTGTGTTTGTACTGAGGTTTATTTGTGCATTTTGTGTTTGTACTGTGGTATATTTGTGCATTTTGTGTTTGTACTGTGGTATATTTGTGCATTTTGTGTTTGCACTGTGGTATATGTGTGCATTTGGTGTTTGCACTGTGATATATTTGTGCATTTTGTGTTTGTACTGTGGTATATTTGTGAATTTTGTGTTTGTACTTTGGTATATTTGTGAGTTTTGTGCTTATGTTGCGGAACTATTATGTAAGTTTTAAATCAAAGATAACATAATTTTATTTCCGATTTTATATTTTTAATTATGAAATTAATTATTTCTTGTTTATTATGTAGTCAGTTGTATGATTAATAGCATCACATTTTATGTATGTTACATCTTTATTGTTTTATATTTTAATTTGCCAACAATATGTTAAAAAGCAGCAATAAAACATTTGACTATGAAATAGTTATTGGACAATTAATAGACTTTGAGGACTTTAAATATAGCTAACATAAATATGATGCCATTTATTATATTAGTATATAAACTATTAAATTAACAAAAATCTCATACCTTAGATGTGGAGAACGACAAAAATAGTACACAAATAATATCTAAAGTAATTTTTATTTTTATTGTTGCAGTTGATCATAATGCACTGTACATTGGTATTAAATGTTGTTAATCTTTTTTAACGAACTACAAGATAAAGGTACGCATATCATATAATTCACTGTCTGATCGTCAATAAAAACTTGTATCCAGCATCTCCGGCCTTTAATAAATTTTCTTTATAGTTTTCAATTCTATATTAAAATATTTAATACTGATAGTTTTCTTTAGGTAAGTGGATTTGGCTACACAAAGGATTGTGTACTTCCTTGCTCAAACTATAGCAACACTCTACTATACACCACTGGCACACCGATGAACCTAAGTGATTGTTTTAGTGCCATGTTTAAAAAAGATCACGATACCTTCCACCGGCTGACAGCAGATAAATTTTGTATGGGAGATGGTACAGGTTAGTCTGGTCATTCAGAATTATTAAGTATGTAGAAAACGAGCATTGTCAACGTTTAGCTGATATTTTAATAGTAAATGAATAATTAATAAACAAGAATATTGTTTTTTCGACAAAAATACATGGTAAATTGTAGAAATGAAAAAATGAGGTATAAATTTGTTCTCAAACATAATTAGGGGATATTCAAACAGTGCGAAATGTTGTTTTGATAATGATCAAGGCGATATGAGGCAGATTAATTGCAGAAAAGTGCCTTTTTCAGTAAGGTTATGCTTTTTAAGTTATTGTTGAAAAGGTCAGGTTAAGTTTTGTTTAATTATGTTTTATTTAGGTTATGTTGGCCTCATTACATAATTTCTGTCACGTTGGAATAGTTTAGGTTAGTTAATTCTCCACAAACGATTCTTTAAAATTACATAAATTATGACAAATCTAACCCAACAATATTTATGACCTAGACTCTCGTTGTAATAATAAAATAACGTATCAAATTCTAACCCAACTTGACAAATCCTAACCTAATAACCTTTTACAATCATACAAAACCTAAACTACCCTAGTAAAACATAACCTCACTTAAACGGAAACTTTTCCATTGTTAACGAGCTTAAAGTTAGTCTGGTCGGAAAAACTTATTATTGATGTCATAATCAGAACATTATATAATGTACTTCTCAACAAACTGTTTAAAAAGGGATACTGTTTGTGTTAAATTTTCCAGAAATAACAGAAAATATCTTTTTCATTACGTAACAAATTAGAGAAACAAGTGAGTATGATGTTATTTTTCTCATCTACATAGCCTCGTTTTCCATTATAGAATGAGCCCTTTAAAATATTTTCAAACTTTTAGAGGAGAAACAATTTACCTTTTCTATTGATAGGATGAGCATTAACAAAAGGTTCTCTAGAATAAGTAGGGATATCAGTAAGGTGTCTTCTTGAGTTGCCAGCTTGGCAACTGACGGAGTATCAGACATTAACTCTCGAAAAACAGACACAGTCTTTAATGGAAGATGAAGTGAATATTGTTTATGGTTGAAAACGTTGTTTTAAAATTTTACTGTTAATACTCAAAACTGACAAACATATAGAAAATCACTGATATTTTATTTAGTAACCAAAATTTCTGCTCTAGATGTTTTTAGTCACTTCAGCGGGATATTTTGACTTACATATTGGAACTAGGTATTAACTAGAAGATATTCCTTTGAGATCAAGTATTTATATTAAAAAACTGTTCTACACTAACTGAGGAACATACAGCATATTTTCATTCTGTTTATACATATAAATATTAATATTAAATAGTGTAAATATTGATAATTTGCCATCATTACGTGAAAATTACCAATCATGACGTTTCGTAACGTAGTGATTGGTAATTTTCACGTAATGATGGCAAATGTCCAACTACCTTTGTCTTCCACATCTGATACTACATCATTAAACAATTTCTAAAACAATGTAGATAATTTATTACAATATTAATCTCTACTGTGACCTTCCTTATTATTATTTCTAAGTTATTTTATTTAGGTTAACTACACTCTAAACTTTATTCGTTTAATATATTGCAATGTATAATAATATTATATTTTTAGCCTCGGCAGTCCAAAAAGGAGACAGTGGTGGAGGACTCACCTCGGTGTACCGTGGACTTCACTACCTAACTGGGGTGGTTAGTGTTAAACTGATTAAACAAGACACAAACGCTGTGCTGAAGTACAGCTTCGCTGCTTTTACCAATGTTTCAATGCATATGGACTGGCTCAAGCAGAATATTATGGAAGAATAACGTCATTTGTATATTTATATATGTTTGTGGACTAAACCTTTACTAGCACAATTAGCTAAAATGTTTACATTTCTTTTTAGTGTTTAACTATGTTTTTCTGGCTACTCAAACACATTTTCTTATTTACCAAATATGACATAAATATTGGACTATCAAAACTTACGTTTTGCATTTAACTAACTTATAAAATATTTTTAAAGCTTATGTATATATTTAAATTATCAACACATTTGAATGCCACATTATTGACATGTAGCCATAGAGGTACGTTTTTACAATTAGTTTAAAATAATTTATTTGATTTGTTTTACTAAATAATTAACGTGTGTTTATTCATACATAGCCTAAGATTGTTGTAAATGAAGCACATTGATATTAATATGTCTTTTAGTTCATGTGCACTAAATATACGATATTTTCCATTCTTGATGTTAAAAGATTGTAGAACAACAAGCATGTTGTATTTCTAAGAAATATACATTTTGAGTACACTGACAAGAATTAGGATTATTTCATGGCTGTATAGGTCTCTGACCACGTCAGTCTGTGGATAGTTCTTGTGAGTGTAGTGTGTATGTTTGTCTTGTCCCCGTGTTTTATCACCTTGGAGGGAACTTCGTAGACACTGCATTTGGATTGATTTTTTTATTTATGATTAGTTGAGGTAATCTCATTTCAGTCTGATTTGAATATTAATTTGATTGTGTTTTAACATTTTTTCGTTTATATCGTGACCTTGGCAGCACCTAATTGGTTATATTAATTAGAAGTTCATTTTGTTGTACCCCATTATATGATCTAGGTTAAAATGTAGATAATTATTAATGTAGATAATTTTATTAGTTTAAGAACGTAGTTTTATAACATGTTTGTATAGATGTAATTTAGTTTTTAGCACTTGAAAAAGGTTTGGGTTTTACCAAATCGAAATGTCATGATTGGTAATTTTCACGTAATGATGGCAAATGTCCAACAACCTTTGTCTTCCCCAGGTCAATATTAGTTTAGCTGTGATAAAGTTGTGTAAAGTCAAAAGCTATCTGTAACAGAAAGGCGATATAAAGATTCCATTAAATCACGTGCAATGCTATTGGAATCGCATTGAGGTCACATCAGTCGACAATTAGCCCTCTGGTCTCAATGGCCAGTTTCTATGCCCTGTGTTTTCTGTCCATTCTTCAAGGTAATATGTTTAAATATTTCAATGTATTAGTATCTTATAAGTTTAAATAACAAATGTTTCATGTAAGGTCTCCGTTTTATCAACATTACTTTTAATTTATATTAGAATACATACATTTATTAAAAATCAGTATCTGAATAAATAAATAGTTTTACTTAAGAATATTAACATTGTTAAGTGGCAATACTTTCACAGGTTCTTGAAATTGTTTTAGTAATGTAATAATTTTTTGATTATATATTATATATGAAGGATTCAATAAGTTGAAGTTATATTCCGAAAGAAAATTAAATAAAAAAATTATCATCGCCATTTATAAGCAATCATTGTTATTAAAATTTACTTTATAGTACTAAAAATTATTAGTAAATTCAATCCACAGTAAAAGTGTATAGTTTAATTTTAATATTAGACCATTTAGCAATCAAGGAAACTAAATTCAAATTAAACACAATTATATTTTTCCAACTATATAATCTGTATTACACTCACTCACCCATACAGATACGTTGGCAAATACCCAATATGAGCTGTGGTAAAGATCCACCCACCCGGTTCACGTAAGGTAATAAGGCATCATATATCTGGCCATTAATGTACGGTCTTAAAGAAACACGTACCTAACGATGAATGTAAAGTAGTAGGACCCATAACCTCACCCTAACACTCACAGTATAAAGAACCTATCCATAAACCTACGGTGTTAAAAAAAACACGTACCTAACGGTTCATGTAAAGTGGTAGGACCCCTACCCTCACCATAACACTTACAGTGATAAACAACATAATGCCTGCCCAACACCTACGGTAGTAAAGAAACACGTACCTAACGGTTCATGTAAAGTGGTAGGACCCCTACCCTCACCATAACACTTACAGTGATAAACAACCTAATGCCTGCCCAACACCTACGGTAGTAAAGAAACACGTACCTAACGGTTCATGTAAAGTGGTAGGACCCATACCCTCACCCTAACACATACACGGATAAACAACATAATGCCTACCCATACACCTACGGTGGTAAAGAAACACATACCTAACGGTTCATGTAAAGTGGTAGGACCCATACCCTCACCCTAACACATACACTGATAAACAACATAATGCCTACCCATACACCTACGGTGGTAAAGAAACACGTACCTAACGGTTCATGTAAAGTGGTAGGACCCCTACCCTCACCTTAACACTTACAGTGATAAACAACTTAATACCTACTCATACACCTACGGTGGTAAAGAAACACGTACCTAACGGTTCATGTAAAGTGGTAGGACCCATACCTTCACCTTAACACTTACAGTGATAAACAACTTAATACCTACTCATACACCTACGGTGGTAAAGAAACACGTACCTAACGGTTCATGTAAAGTGGTAGGACCCATACCCTCACCCTAACACATACACTGATAAGCAACATAATGCCTACCCATACACCTACAGTGGTAAAGAAACACGTACCTAACGGTTCATGTAAAGTGGTAGGACCCATACCCTCACCCTAACACATACACTGATAAACAACATAATGCCTACCCATACACCTACAGTGGTAAAGAAACACGTACCTAACGGTTCATGTAAAGTGATAGGACCCCTACCTTCACCTTAACACTTACAGTGATAAACAACATAATGCCTACCCATACACCTACAGTGGTAAAGAAACACATACCTAACGGTTCATGTAAAGTGATAGGACCCCTACCTTCACCTTAACACTTACAGTGATAAACAACATAATGCCTACCCATACACCTACAGTGGTAAAGAAACACATACCTAACGGTTCATGTAAAGTGATAGGACCCCTACCTTCACCTTAACACTTACAGTGATAAACAACTTAATGCCTACCAATACACCTACAGTGGTAAAGAAACACATACCTAACGGTTCATGTAAAGTGATAGGACCCCTACCTTCACCTTAACACTTACAGTGATAAACAACATAATGCCTACCCATACACCTACAGTGGTAAAGAAACACATACCTAACGGTTCATGTAAAGTGATAGGACCCCTACCTTCACCTTAACACTTACAGTGATAAACAACATAATGCCTACCCATACACCTACAGTGGTAAAGAAACACATACCTAACGGTTCATGTAAAGTGATAGGACCCCTACCTTCACCTTAACACTTACAGTGATAAACAACATAATGCCTACCCATACACCTACAGTGGTAAAGAAACACATACCTAACGGTTCATGTAAAGTGGTAGGACCCCTACCTTCACCTTAACACTTACAGTGATAAACAACATAATGCCTACCCATACACCTACAGTGGTAAAGAAACACATACCTAACGGTTCATGTAAAGTGATAGGACCCCTACCTTCACCTTAACACTTACAGTGATAAACAACTTAATGCCTACCCATACACCTACAGTGGTAAAGAAACACATACCTAACGGTTCATGTAAAGTGATAGGACCCCTACCTTCACCTTAACACTTACAGTGATAAACAACTTAATGCCTACTCATACACCTACGGTGGTAAAGAAACACATACCTAACGGTTCATGTAAAGTGATAGGACCCCTACCTTCACCTTAACACTTACAGTGATAAACAACTTAATGCCTACTCATACACCTACGGTGGTAAAGAAACACATACCTAACGGTTCATGTAAAGTGATAGGACCCCTACCTTCACCTTAACACTTACAGTGATAAACAACTTAATGCCTACTCATACACCTACGGTGGTAAAGAAACACATACCTAACGGTTCATGTAAAGTGGTAGGACCCATACCCTCACCTTAACACTTACAGTGATAAACAACTTAATGCCTACTCATACACCTACGGTGGTAAAGAAACACGTACCTAACGGTTCATGTAAAGTGGTAGGACCCTACCTTCACCTTAACACTTATAGTGATAAACAACATAATGCCTATCCATACACCTACGGTGGTAAAGAAACACGTACCTAACGGTTCATGTAAAGTGATAGGACCCCTACCTTCACCTTAACACTTACAGTGATAAACAACTTAATGCCTACTCATACACCTACGGTGGTAAAGAAACACATACCTAACGGTTCATGTAAAGTGATAGGACCCATACCTTCACCTTAACACTTACAGTGATAAACAACTTAATGCCTACTTATACACCTACGGTGGTAAAGAAACACATACCTAACGGTTCATGTAAAGTGATAGGACCCCTACCTTCACCTTAACACTTACAGTGATAAACAACTTAATGCCTACTTATACACCTACGGTGGTAAAGAAACACATACCTAACGGTTCATGTAAAGTGATAGGACCCCTATCTTCACCTTAACACTTACAGTGATAAACAACTTAATGCCTACTCATATACCTACGGTGGTAAAGAAACACGTACCTAACGGTTCATGTAAAGTGGTAGGACCCCTACCTTCACCTTAACACTTACAGTGATAAACAACTTAATACCTACTCATAAACCTACGGTGGTAAAGAAACACGTACCTAACGGTTCATGTAAAGTGGTAGGACCCCTACCTTCACCTTAACACTTACAGTGATAAACAACTTAATGCCTACTCATACACCTACGGTGGTAAAGAAACACGTACCTAACGGTTCATGTAAAGTGGTAGGACCCCTACCTTCACCTTAACACTTACAGTGATAAACAACTTAATGCCTACTCATACACCTACGGTGGTAAAGAAACACATACCTAACGGTTCATGTAAAGTGATAGGACCCCTACCTTCACCTTAACACTTACAGTGATAAACAACTTAATGCCTACTCATACACCTACTGTGGTAAAGAAACACATAAATAACGGTACATATAAAGTGGTAGGACCCATACTCTCACCTTAACACTTACAGTGATAAACAACTTAATGCCTACTCAGACACCTACGGTGGTAAAGAAACACGTACCTATTGGTTCATGTAAAGTGGTAGGACCCATACCCTCACCATAATACTTACAGTGATAAAGAACTATATACCTATCTATACTCCTACGGTATTATACAGTATACCTATAATAAATGTAAATTGGAATGGACCCACCCATTGATTCATACACGTGAGGTGGTAAAGAATTATTACTCAGCAATTCTTTTAGGCTAGGATGTTAAATAACCATATACAAACCCATACACCTACAGTGTTTAGGAAACATAAATGTAAAGTGCTAAGGACCCGACAGCTCACCCTCAGACTTCCATTAATAAAGAATCAGGCTAAGCGATTATGTATGTCTTAAAATATCAAACTTATGCGTTCAATAGTTAAATATAAATATCTTTTATGGGACTCTTTTATAAACAATTCTTATAAAACAAATAGTAAAAAATTATAAACACTTTAACATTAACAATCATAGATAAACTATAAAACTTAGCATTGAACAAAACAACAAAATGAATATATTACAGAGAGATTAAAATATAACAATATTTTAAGTATTTGCCAAACAAGAACAAAATAAATATGGTAAATACAACATTAGCTTTCATATAGTGCAATATAAATTACATTGGTATAGAAATATTAATAAGCCGAAGGTTTAAAAGCCTAATATCTAAGATAAAGGTCATTTTGTTTATAGTTATTTATCTAAGTAGTCAGCAAACATATTTTACTGAAATTATGCTGAAAAAGTAATGTTTAATTTAAAAGTGTAATGCATGTAAAACAATAAGTTATCCAATAACCTTCAAGTGTCAAGAGTCATTTCAAAGTCAAATGTTATCATAAAGATATGTGACAGGACTACTGAAGTAAAATTATTGGGTGTTTGAGGCTCAAACAATACATCTAATCAGTATGAATAGTAATCTATTTATATAACAGCGTTCTTTAATCCATCTTTGAAAAGTAAAAGTTTCTTTATATTAAACACGAAGCTTAATTTAACAAAATGTAGGAATACAAAAATAACTAGTTAATAATAAAATCCTATGTGCTTTTCCTATTGGTTTTGGGTATTTTGTATGTCATGAGATATAAAGTTTACAATCAACTGACCTTGCCTTTTATTATTTTCAAGGTGTTAGCTGTATCCAGTTTCTCATCCAAGGTCGAGATGGAGCAGTATGTGTTGTGGAATTTACAGGAGTAATTACAGATGTAAAGGACAAGAAAGCCCAAATGATAAACAAAAATTGTATTTTCATTACTGATGATGATGAAAATAAGCTTGTACCATTCGACTATCATTTCACGGAGCGACATCTGTACTTTGTGGATGATGAAACCGATTTTTTCAAAATAAAAAGGTGAGTGTGTACACATATGGCCATGTATTTTCTGTAACCATGTGTAACAAACACTAAGATTTATAGTGCTCATAAATAATATTTACAAAAATTATCTTTATTAAAAGGAGATATCCATGTAAACTATTCGTTTCAATTAAATTTATTTCGCAAGTGCAAATACACATTCTTGCAGTGCACATGTAAACCATCTATCTCTATGCTAACTGATGGAAAACTAATTTTATTGATGTATATTACTAAATAATATTTAATTACATATTACTTAAACATTTAATTTTAAAATTTTACCAGTATATAGAATTAATTAATTAATATAATAAAAAAAAAGAAAAAACAATGATCTTATTCAATAACGAGGACTTAAATGAAAATTTAACAATAGTTCAGTATTTTGCGGATTTTTTGTTTGTTTAAAAAAGACAGAGTGGAAAAGTTATTTATTTGAATGTATAGGCTAAAAATTATAATAAAATGAAGACCATGAAATAAACCAGCATAATTATAAAGAATGTTCCTAATATCTGGAGGGTTTGTCAAAACAGCACCTTGGAATTCCCAATGTGCGTTTAAAATAAACAATGGAAAGAAACCTGTTTGTATGCTAGTTATTTTGTGCGTGCTCACTACAGACATGTTAGTTTGTGATTGACAGCTACCTCTCAACTTCTCAGGAAAATTCTCAACATTACAGGTGACGTATGTCCTAAAATATCAAACTTATGCGTTAAATATAAATATATTTTATGGAACTCTTTTATAAACAGTTCTCATAAAATAAATAATAAAAAATTATAAACACTTTTAGCATTAACAATCATAGCTAAACTATAAAACTTATCACTTAACAAAAAAAAAAAAAAAAAAAAAAAAAAAAAAAAAAATGAATATCTTACAGAGAGTTGAAAACATGACAATAGTTTAGATATTTGCCAAACAAGAAAACAATTAATATGGTAAATATAACATTAGCTTTCATATAGTGCAATATAAATTACATTAGTATAGAAATATTAATAAGCCGAAGGTTTAAAAGATCGATATTGATAGAAGGCATCACTATCAACTATTCTCGCTAGTTAACTTCAATAACTGACATTGCCTTTCTGCTTACTTCTATATAAAACCACAAACATCATATATATTGATAGAAGGCATCACTATCAACTATTCTCGATACTTACTTCAATAACTGACATTACCTTTCTGCTTACTTCTATATAACATCACCAACATCATATAAATTGATAGCAGGCATCACCATCAACTATTCTCGATAGTTAACTTCAATAAATGACATTGCCTTTCTGCTTACATCTATACAACATCACCAACATCATATATATTGATAGAAGGCATCACTATCAACTATTCTCGATTGTTAACTTAATAAATGACAATGCCTTTCTGCTTACATCTATATAACATCAGATAGAAGGCATCACTATAAACTATTCTAGATAGTTAACTTCAATAAATGACATTGCCTTTCTGCTTACATCTATATAACATCACCAACATCATATATATTGATAGAAGACATCACTATCAACTATTCTCGACAGTTAACTTCAATAAATGACATTGCCTTTCTGCTTACATCTATATAACATCACCAACATCATATATGTTGATAGAAGACATCACTATCAACTATTCTCTATAGTTAACTTAAAAATGACAATGCCTTTCAGCTTACATCTATATAACATCACCAAAATCATATATATTGATAGAAGGCATCACTATCAACTATTCTCGATAGTTAACTTAATAAATGACACCGCCTTTCTGCTTACATCTATATAACATCACCAACATCATATATATTGATAGAAGGCATCACTATCAACTATTCTCGATAGTTAACTTCATTAACTGACATTGCCTTTCTGCTTACTTCTATATAACATCACCAACATCATATATATTGATAGAAGGCATCACTATCAACTGCCTTTCTGCTTACTTCTATATAACATCACCAACATCATATATATTAATAGAAGGCATCACTATCAACTATTCTAGATAGTTAACTTCAATAAATGACATTGCCTTTCTGCTTACATCTATATAACATCACCATCACCTGACGGTAAGTTGGACATACACACAACAACAGTCAGTCGCCTGTCGGCCTTGTCATCTTGATAGCATGTTCTATTGATGAAGAGTATTTTCTTTTAGATAACTCTGCTGTCAGGTTTCTTTCAGTATGTCAGAATGAACGAAAATACATTTGGCTACATTAAAGAACTAGTTTCACCTAGACTGCAAAAGAACTGGGTAATATGCCAGAAAGATCAGATAACGCAAGAAGAGAGGCTGGTGTTTTTACTGTGTGTGTTTTTTATATATATTCTTCTTATATTTTTTGTCTATATTTGTAATAACAGAAAATATTCAGTAAAGTTTGAGTAACTCCCCATATTTTAATGTAATGTCTGTTTTTGCAATGAAGGAAAAATGTATACTTAATTTGTTTAAATCTTTACTGTAGGTTTATCAGTCCTCTGAGCACTGTAATATATAGTGCATGTATAAATTCTATTGCACTATAAAGTTATTATTACTATGAACTTTATTAAAAGTAATAATAATAATAATAATTAAAAAAAGAAACTGTAATAAAAACGTTACTTACATTTTTAAGTAAAATGGAACGATTATTTTCCATTTGTATTATGAAACCTCCCTTAACTCAATTTTAAGGACGTACTCATCGTCACCATAAAATCCTTCATTTTTATTTGGTGAGTAGATGATGATGATGGTGTGTAGTCATGGTCTTCGGAATGATTGACACATGTTGAGAAGGATCCACTGAGTGACCGTAATAAACAAATAAAAGACACATGCGTGCGTCGAACCATCTCCGCTTACTGCTATGTAACAATCGAGCTGGCAATTCTTCTCGCTTAGAGCTTAGCTCACTGCTACCATCTCGGCTACCAGCCAGGCTCCGTCGTGCGCGGGCCCACTTGAACACATGCTCCAATTCTACATAGCAGTAAGTGAGTAAGCGACCAGCTAGGCTACCAGCTTACTGCTAGCCTAGCTGGGCTAGGTACGACCTGCACTACTACCATCTCGGCTACCAGCCAGGCTCCGTCGTGCGCGGGCCCACTAGAACACATGCTCCAATTCTACATAGCAGTAAGCGAGTAAGCGACCAGCTAGGCTACCAACTTACTGCTAGCCTAGCTGGGCTAGGTACGACCTGCACTACTACCATCTCGGCTACCAGCCAGGCTCCGTCGTGCGCGGGCCCACTAGAACACATGCTCCAATTCTACATAGCAGTAAGCGAGTAAGCGACCAGCTAGGCTACCAACTTACTGCTAGCCTAGCTGGGCTAGGTACGACCTGCACTACTACCATCTCGGCTACCAGCCAGGCTCCGTCGTGCGCGGGCCCACTAGAACACATGCTCCAATTCTACATAGCAGTAAGTGAGTAAGCGACCAGATAGGCTACCAGCTTACTGCTAGCCTAGCTGGGCTAGGTACGACCTGCACTACTACCATCTCGGCTACCAGCCAGGCTCCGTCGTGCGCGGGCCCACTAGAACACATGCTCCAATTCTACATAGCAGTAAGCGACCAGCTAGGCTACCAGCTTACTGCTAGCCTAGCTGGGCTAGGTACGACCTGCACTGCTCCATTGTGTCTACCCTAAGGCGAGTAGGGGCAGAAGAACGTGTGCCATCGTTCGCTTCGCTTACACCAACCGTACTATATGAAGTACACGATGTTTTTGTAGTATATAAAATGTACCGATATTGCCAACTGATATTTTTTTCCATTGGCAGTGTTACCAACTTACACGAATTATAGTAGGTGCATTCATATAATAAGTAGTTTTAATATTTCGGAAAAAACTCTATGGAAAAAGAAAGTTTGTGTTTAAGGTAGCTGGTATTTTTTCTCGTTATACAGTATACAGAATTTATTCGAATAATAATTTATATTTAATATAGTAATAATTTGTTCTGAAAAAAAAAAAACTGTTGGTTTGTTGTCTGCTAGTACCAGCTGATGTGTCTTCTGCTAAAGGATAGAGATATCTGAAATGTATTAGTAAATTTGATATTTAGCTGATATTGGTAACGATTTAAATTATGAGTTAAGTAGTTAAATTACTATACCCTTACACGTTAGTTAAAACAACTGAATAATATTGAATTATGAGCCATATCTGGGCGCTGTGTAATATTACAATATTTGACATTCACTTTAAGATATCAAATAAAGCTCCTCTATTTACAAGCTATCTCATTATTTTAACTTAATATCATAAATAATTAGTTTAAATTGAGACACAGACCCATCATTAGGAATGACATTTTCGATCTCCTTAAACTTATAGTCATGTATGGGTCTACCTTTCGGTTCGTTATGTCGATATTACATTCTGAATTCCACATATGGAACAGCCTCCAGCAGTATTTCATAATGGAGGAATATATGTACAGTAATAATTCTAAACTAAATATACCAACTGCCTTAATATTGAACAGTTTATCTTCCACATACCAATGTTTTATATATATATTCTAATCTGAATTCAGTTAAGTTCATCCTAAGAGTAATAATAGAAGCATCCTAATATATCCTATGTCCTAATAGAGAGGATAAATAACATATAGGTATAGCTAATAAATAACTGGAAAACCATAATTATTTCATAATTACTGTAATTTATTGAATTTAAAATTTTCGTTTTTGAACCATCATAAACACTTAAGAGCTTTATATACAAACCTCTTCTCTATAATTTATTTTACATTTATTACAAGACTTCAATAAGTTACATTCTACTTATGCCAAGAGTATAAAATAACATTTCTTATATACTTCATTTATGACTTGTAAAACAAAACGTCCTTCATCTTTTGCATTATTAAGTCTTCTGTTGAGAAGTTTATTTTATATACGTGAGTGTATAAATATTGAATGGAAAAATAATAGTTTATTTTCTCTAATGTAATTCAATAGGCTATAGATGTGAAATTCGCTGTACATTTTATTTAAGATTTCCATTAGGATCTTACACATAAGAGCCTTAAGTAAAATTTTAATCTAATATGTTAAACACATTAGAGCTTGCAGTTCTGTAAATCTGGCTAAATATTAAATGGATAAAAATGTTTAATTTCTCTAAGACAGGATCTTCATACATGTCCAACTATTATAATATACCTGAGAGAAATGGTTAAATATAAATGACACTTTAAGTTACAAACATGTTTTGAGTAAGTAAAGCAACAATGTTATGAATCCAACAATAACTTTATAGTGCATTAAAATGTTGTGTATTATGTTGATAATTTATAATAATAACCTTTTCTTATAATTTCAACATAAATATCACATACACATATTTAAAAAATTCTAACTTTCAAATAACTAACAATTCATAACCCTCATTAAATTGAAAATTAAAAAAAAAAAACAAAAACTTGTGACTGATTTAACATGAATAAATTATTTTGTTAAGGTCAGGATAAATTCCTTATTATATATTTAGACATTTAAACAGAAATAAGATATATTAAACCTTTATAGCAATAATAAATTATACCTTGTTACCGATTTCCTTATAATTAACATATTTTATTGCATAAAAACTAAAAACATGAACTCACTTTGAACGGAAATAATATGAAATGTATTAAACGTACATACATATTTAATGTTGTAAATATTAAAATTATACTTTAGGTTTTTATAAAAAGTAATATATAATTTTTAAAGTATTGTATTTAACTAACAAAATATTAAAAAAGTGGAATTATATGTTATTGGACACATATCGTAAACAAGTGAGAATACCCTTTAGTAAAAAAAAAACCTTATGACATAAACTATGGAACATATATTTATATTCAAAAACAAATACGACCAGCTTAGTTACATTGAATTGGTGTTAGTTTATTTATTAATATACACTTATGTAACTGTTTTTTGTGAGCTTTATTTGTCTGTTTCCTTTAGATTACAAAATAAAACATTAAGGCTATAAAATATAACATTCTTATTATTATATTACACTTCTGAGATATCTTCTATTATCTTAAACATATGATCTTTAACTTAATATATAGTACTTTACATATTATTGTTTAATATTTTGTATATATAATTAAATATTAAATATTTTGAATGGACAAAAACGTTCTTTTTTTAAATATCGGATATAAATTTATATCCAACAAATATATCATGAAATTAAAGTTCAACCAATAATTTTCGTTTTTTTTTATTTTAAAGATAATTTATATAATCATATATTTGGGTTGGTAAAAAATAATATAAATATACCAGATTGTTCTGTGCAAGAAGGATATTATTATTCTTTATTTATTTACACATTTTCAAATCTTTATTTATAAATATTATCCTTGCTTAGAATCTTTGAACTTGTGATTCTCCTTTCAGCTCGGCCATTAGTCTGTTGTAGTGTTCTTCCTGACACTATTTAGGACATATGCTTTCTAATAATTTGATAAATGAGTATTCGTGATTCCTAAATTTGCTGCAAACGCAACAAACAGAACCACAAGCAGCTGTTTCTGTATGGCCCCTCTTAAATTTTATATTTTCCACATTCCCGACCATTTAAGCCATTCTTTGAAGTTTTTCTTCAGCTTCTGGACTCCAGCTGGGTTTTGCAAACCTCAGCTCAAACATGACCATTAGCAAGTTTGCATTCATGTACCTGTGGGTGATAGTGTTGTTATCCGGATACGTCTGGGTCGGAGTATAATAAAATGTTTGAACACCACCGATGTGTAACCACAAAGCTGTGTTGGAAAAGTGGTAGAAGTAACAGATTTATAAAAAATGTTTCCAAAATCTAACGGTTATGCTTAAAAATGATCCAGAAGTTGTTATTTTATCTTAAAGATACTGTTTCACACAAAACAGTTCACTCTTAACAAGTGTGATAATATATAACTTACACATTTGTTTACAATAGTACAAAACATTTTTAATACATTTATAATAGTGGTTTTTAAGCTAAAAATACACACACGAATGAAAATAATTTACGTTCACTTTTAATATCCATAACACATATAAAAAGTCGTGTGATATTTTTTAAAATTTGTAATATTACAAAAATTAAAGAATATGCCACTAAATAAAGTGAGATGATTTTTTTTAAGTTGGCATACTTTTTCATTTATTTTTAACCCAAAAAACTACACATTATTTGTTTGTAAAATGGTTAGTTTTAGTTGACAAGGCTCATACATTGTAAAAACGTAAATTGTGAAGCCCAATAAATGAATTTGAATGTGAAGTGCAGTTTAACATTCAAGACACTTCCTTTCATCCAAATAATGAACTTTATACTTTAGGTAACACTAAAAAAACCATATACTGTACGAGTGTTATTATAACTAGACATAATATTCGTATAATACAATTAAGTATGTAGGTTTAACATAGTGAAATCAGGTATAGGGAATTTATTTTATTTGACGATACCTATTTACGATGTGTTCAATGTGTTATGCGTGTATTTATTATGGAATGGAAACTGTAATTTAGATAATAATTTATTTCTCAAACACAGTGAATTATTAGTATTGATAATAAGTAACACTCAAATAATAATATGGAATGCAAACTATAAATTACTTTTAAAGGTGATTCTCATTTACTTTGTTTTATTAGAATTGATATTGTGAGGCATTGAAAATAATTCATATGACGTTTGTATTAGTAAAACCGTATTTCGTTTTAAACTAGCCAGGGAGAGGATTAAGGCAATGAGGATAAACAAAGTAACCCAAATGGCGTTCAAAGACAAATAGAGCACACTTATTGTAGTGTATTACAAATAAAGTAACCAAATCACTTTGTTAAATTTAATGATTATTGTTGCGTTAAATGAATTGGAATGGTCATTTAGCACTTCATTGTTTTCTCTTAAATTTATTATTCCCTTCTATAGATTAACTCCTGGGGAAACAGCTGGAATTGACCTTCGTCTAAGGCGCTGTATTCGTGAGGGAAGGCGAATTGCAGCCAATTTTTACTTAGACAAAAACACTACTATAGTCTTTGTAGTTCTTGTTCTGGTGGTAGAAATAAATTTGTTAGATGAGTTAAACGAACTTCGTCTAAAAATAACACCTTCTCTACCACAAGAATTATAAGGTAAAATATTTTTTACATTTATAGTTCAAAAAGTCTGGAACCCCTTAATTTTGTACTATATTATATTAATAAACACAGAACACTGAAACTCTAGAATTACGTCCTCACTGTGATTACTGACTTTTTGGCCATCTTAACTGTCCTTTTTATCTTTGGGGGGACGTCCTGTGGATGAAGTCTAAAATATCTTAAATTTAAGGATATGTCGAGTTATACCTCATTTTAAAGGCCACTGTTAGAGAAACACATTGCCACAACCCCAACTGAAAAAGGACTATTAGTTTGGAAATGGCAGCCTCTCAAAGTTCCAATGCGGCCAAACTTTTAGAGGCTTTTATTTCAAAACAAATATGCCTTTTTCCATCGGGGTTGTGGCAATGTGTTTCTCTAACAATGACCTTTAAAATGAGGTATAACTCGACCTATGCATACATTTAAGATTTTTCAGATATCCTCCCCAGGACGTCTCCCCAAAGCGAAAAAGGACAGTTAAAACGACCAAAAAGTCAGTAACTACAGTGTAGACGTAATCCTAGAATTTCATTGTTCTGCGTTGATTAATAAAATAAATATTTAGTGGGTTCCAGACTTTTTGAACACCCGGTATATTAGATTTATTATTCTTTGTTAGTGGGTGATAATTGTTAGAGTTAAATTATATGAGTTATAATTTAATAAATGTAAATATATTAATAACTTATTCAGTTTATTACAGGACTAGTTACCATTTAATTCAGCTTGCGTAATACTTATTTTTACTGAAATCGATTTGTATTAAATTTTTTTTGAAAAATGTATATATAGAAGTAATCTCATAATAAAAAATTTCACATTGAAAAAAGAAGACTTCAATCAACTTAATTACGAGATATCAAACAACTATAACCGCCTTTTGACCTCAGCTGTCAAGTTTAATGATTGTTATTGACTCAGTTTTGTGTAACCAAATATTTACATAAAATTAATAGAACTAACACTAAAATTTAAGTTTAAAGTAAGGAGGATGTAATATAATTTTAGTTACTTAATATTTCGTATGGTATATTTAACAATTATATTTTATTAATGTCCAATGCACATATTAAACTGATACAATAATATGGTAGGATATTATTTAATCAGAAATCATAATTTATTTTGAACTTTGTCTTTACCAATCGTCAATGACACACATTTAACTAAATGATAATTTTACCTTTGTAAATGGCAAAACTAACCAAATAAAGGTGAAATTTGAGTTACTCTCTGTTTGATGACTATCGCATGGTGTGATATATATTGGGCGATAGTATCGCATGGTGCGATATATATTGGGTGATGGTATCGTATGGTGCGAATATATTGGGCGATGGTATCGTATGGTACGATATTTATTGAGCGATGGTATCGCACTGTGTGATATATAATGGGCGATGGTATCGCATGGTGCGATATATATTGGGCGATGGTATCGCATGGTGCGATATATATTGGGCGATGGTATCGCACTGTGTGATACATTCGTTATATATCTAAAATGTCTAAACAATGCTTGTGATAATCGCGTATTTTATATAATTATGAAGAGAAAATATCAGGGTTTCCATGTACATAATTGTATTTACTGTTTGGACGTATTTAAGAGTATTTGAGGTATTAAGTGACAGCTGATTGATGGTAGCGCTCAGACACTAGCGTCCTCGAAGTTTGTTTATAGTTTTATTTCTTTTTTACATCATAACTATGTTTTATTTACTCCATCTTTCTGACCTCCTGGTTTGTTATAAAAATAATTTTATTGATACAGTTTCTTTGTAGATTTAAAAAAAAATATATAAGGGTACATATATACATATATTAGCTTATGAGTGTTGGATTCTGTTGTAAATAGTTTATATATTGTCAAATTACTATTCTAAACTAAATTTGTTACATTTTCATTGAACATAATTTAGTTAACAAACGTTTAGGGAATTAACAAATGTTTTAATTTATTATGTGTTTGGACATTTCAGTTTTTAAGACATAAATTATTTAGAAATTTAGTAACTTGAAAATTATTTGAGGACCAGATAAAACTTGTTTTTACAATAAAGATTATGTATAACACTTATAATCCTAAGAAAAGTAATAAAAAACATATAAATCTCTCAAAGATTGCCTATAATAAATAACACTATAAAATATATATAAGTAGATATGTATGTATTTTTTGTACTACGTTTTTTTCTTTCTTATTTACTATAGGACCTCACCGACAAGTTTTGCGTAACTTGGTGAGGCCTTGATTTTGTACTCACTTTAAAGTAATAAATAAATAAATAAATAAATAAATAAAATATTTTATACGTGATATTTTATTAAACGTTGGTTTTAGTAAAATTAGATGTATGCAGTAGTTATGAAATGTTATATTTTATATACAAGTGTATTTAGGTGCAGATATAACGCGTATTATACTTGTGTATTATTTTTAATACACTACAAGAACATAGAGTTTGTATTAATTAATTGTAAATTTGGATAATAATTTAACGACAGTTGTCAGCTCTATCAAAATAAAAATGCATTGATTTTACATGGGAAGTTTAGTGTTTAAACTCTACTATTCCGTATGACTAGTTGCATAGTAAATGTACCGTAAAAATAATTATCATACTTAAATGATCATATTTTGATTTATTTATGTAAACCATACGAGTTTAAAGTTGCTTGATGACTCGTTTGTCGACCAACTATTCAATTCAGAATTTGGAATGTACCTACGTGGTTTTTTCAGACCGTTGCTAAGCGTTAATGTCATATTTCCTCGCCTTATTACTTAATACTAACTTGGTTCAGTGATCGATATAAAACATTTGACATGCTAAGAGATTGGTAAAATAATTTGTAAACAATCTCCTTGAACGGTTACCATATTAATAAATACCTAATCATATTTTAAATTTAAATAACTAGCAAACGTTAGTTACGAGTTATGTAAAAATGTTTGTGGAACTGTTTAATCAAGATAATAGCAGTTCATAATTTGTAACTAATATAATTATTGCGGTAGTATTACGATATCAAATATATATTTAACTCATAATCATGTAAGGTCCAATTACGTACGTTTTACGATATTATCGTGTGATGAATAGGCTTAGTATTAGTTGAATACTTTTTATTTTTATTTTGAATAACAGTTTTATTTTGTGAGGCAAAGTTAGGACCATTAGGTCCTCTCTTACACTTAACCTCAAGATAAGTCAGAAACGCTTTATGATAAGCACATTTCCTAATTTACAATTATTCAACCTAAATATTACTGAATGTAGAGTAAAAATAACTTTTTATTCCCAACAATGCTGTATAATAAAAAAGATGCCACCAAAATGCTTCATGAAGGCCAACTACGCTGATACAAAACCTTCCCAGGTTAAAACCATACATACCCATACACATACAGTGGTGATGACCCACCCGAACACCTATACACGTGCAGTGGTGATGACCCATCTACCCTCCCATACACATACAATGGTATTGACCCACCCATACACGTGCAGTGGTGATAATATAAATAAAATAAAATCACAAAATAAAACCAGTACCACTGTGCGTGAATGGGAGGGCGGGTGGGCCAGTACCACTGTACGTGTATGGTAGGGCGGGTGGGCCAGTACCACTGTACGTGTATGGGAGGGTGGGTGGCCAGTACCACTGTACGTGTATGGTAGGGCGGGTGGGCCAGTACCACTGTACGTGAATTCATCGATGAAGTGAAGTCGTCGACCAACAATGGCCGTATAGCACCCATAGCGGCTTTTCCCTTTTATTTTAAGTTTAAACTATATCTCAAGTGATAGCTTTAATAATTTTAGTATTTTAAACATAAATGTATTAACTACAGTAAACAAAGATTGAAGTACGTGTATGTATGAAAACTAAATTTGTGCAGAAACCAGCCTAACAGTATTGTTTTTAAAATAATGTTAGTTTAAATAAACAGTATGAACGCAAAGTAGTATTTTATGATGACCCTGGGTTGAGAACTGAGTTAGAGATCAATATTTATGATGACCCTGGGTTGAGAACTGAGTTAGAGATCAATATTACAACACTTGATATTCTTTGACTGCATCACTTGAATATCATGCAATCAAATATACTGTAAGCTACTCTTTTATATTCTAATAATAAAAACAGTAGCAATTAAAATTTAATAATATTAAAATTGAGCATTGAGTAAATTGACTTTGTAAGGCATCCTTTGAAATGATATTATATTTCTACAGTTTAAATTAATAAATCTATTTTATCAGTTTTACTCTCACTAATGCATTCATTAAGCAGCAAACCATCATCATTAAACATATCAGATTTTAAAATTATTAAACTCTTTGTGTGCATAGGTAAATTATTCTACATCATACTGATGACAACTAAATAGGAATTGGAGAAGCATATGGACAAAGATTCCGAAGAAGGTTAATATTTGTAAATATATGTTAAACATTTATAAATACATTAAGATCACTAAAACTAGTTATTTTCTGCTGTATATGCTTGATGGAATTGTTTTAGTTTTAAAGAGAAAGTCATTTTTTAATAAATTCCACAAATTTTAATTTTAAACAATAGCGCTTTCGCCGGTTAAGGCATCTTCAGTTGTAATAAAGTTTAAACAGAAAACATATGTGAATAAAAATTGTATGGCAGTTTTGAAAGATGAATGTATTTCCCAACCGTCTCTAAATTTTAGTAATATATTTTTACCTTTAGTTAAAGAAGAAATACTATCGAAAATTACAAACTCCAAACCATATTTTAATTCATGATAATTCTTATCAAACTTAGCCACTTAAATTTAATTTAACTAGTATTTAATGTTTTACATGTGATTTTTTTTGTTATTTTTTATTCACATATGTTTTCTGTTTAAACTTTATTACAACTGAAGATGCCTTAACCGGCGAAAGCGCTATTGTTTAAAATTAAAATTTGTGGAATTTATTAAAAAATGACTTTCTCTTTAAAACTAGTTACTTAATTATATATTTATAGGCTAAATGGATTGAAACAAGTTCAATCTAACTAAGTTGGTCGTATTTGCCATATAGTTTAAGTCATATGTGTTTGTTTTATAATTTTTACTAAAGGGTATTATCATATATTTACGATATAAGTCCAATGACATCTCCTTACTAAATATTTTATTTGTTGATTCATTAGTTAAAATATGCATTACTGTTTTTAAAAACTTAAAGTATAATTTTTTTACTTACAAGATGTAGCACTTAATGTACGTTTAGTAAATTTAATTTTGTCCGTTCGAAGCTGAATTCAAATGATTTGGGTTTTTATAGAATAAAAATATGTTATCAGTCAGTATATGGGCAGCTATGTATAATTTATTATTCCTATAGAAGTTTACTATATCTTGTTTTATCCTTTTGTTTTAAAGTGACTTCTTGACTTTAAAGTGATTTCTTCAATGACGTCAACATTATTCCTACCTTATTATAAGTAGAATTATTCTTCTTACCTTAGTTGAACTGATTAAATCAGAAATGAATGTTCAATTGCACTTCACATTCAAATTCGTTTATTAGTCTTCACAAATTACATTTTTACAATATATATAAGAGCCTTGTAAACTAAAACTAATCATTTTACAAACAAATCATATGTACTTATTAAATATCCAAGAGATCACAGTTGTCAACCCAAGCTTATTTCTGCCCAAACTGATCACGAATGCTATCAAATTTGTACACGATTAGTACTCAAGACGATAATACAGCTACCCAAGTTGATCAAGGCTGCCATAAAAGTTAATAATGAAGTGGGAAGACCCAAGTCTCTCCTGAAATGAAACAAAATAAAATGAAAAAAAGTCTTTCTTTATTAAGACGAGGTTGGAGCTAAACAGTCCTCTCTACTACCTAACCTTACGTAGAGCACTGTCCTGGGTCCTCGAAGGGATGCCTGGCTCCATGGTTGGTCCATGATATATAATGAATGATACCTAATTTGATCACGGATTATACCTAAGTTCATCACGGTTTACCGAGTAAATCACGGGGAAACCTACATTGATCACGGGGGCTACCCAAGTTGATGATAGGTTGCAACCTAAGTTGAACACGAGGACTACCTACGTTGATCAGATGGCTACCTACCTTGATCACATGAGTCTACACATGTTGATCACGGTGGGGCTACCCAAATTAATTATGGGGGCTACTCAAGATGATAATTTTGGTTACCCAAATTTATCAAGAAGGGCTGCCAAAGTTCATCACGGGGGCAACATAAGTTAATTAATCAAGAAGAACTACCTTTGTTGATCACAGGAGGCTACGCAAGTTAATCAAGAGGGGGCTGCCTTAGATATTTAAGGTTGGCTACAAAAGTTAATCACGGGGCTACCCCAGAAGATTACGTGTGGTTGACACGTTGACCCCTGGGGACTATCTAAGTTTAGGACGGTCGGCTACCCTAGTTGATCATAGACAGCTACCTAAGTTGATCACGTGCGGCTACCTACGGCTGATCATGGTTGCTTTAAAATATGGTAACGGGTGACTACCACAGTTGTTTACCAGGAGCTTTCCAAGTTAAGCACAGGCTACACAAGATCATTACGGGTGGTTACCATAGAGGAGGACTATAAAAGATCATCATGGGGCTACCTAAATGGTTGATAGCCGGTTAACTTAATGGATCAGGGGGGCTACCCAAGATGATTATCCAAGTTGATCACAAGGGGTTCCCAACATGATCACGGGAGCTAAGCAAGTTGGTCATGGAAATCTGCCCAAGTTGATCACAGGGGCTAACCAAGGTCACCACGGAGAGTAGCTTAAGCTGTTGACGGGATGCTACCAGAGTTGATCAAAGAAGCAGGTAAACGGAGAGGTCAAGGTAAATAGTGGGCAAGGCTTTAAGTATCCAGCTTGTTGTAATAATGCTGAAATAGGTGGATACTGGATACATTTAAAAAAATCATATGTTTTTACAAAATACTCAGCTTTACCGACTTTTTGTGAGGAAAGTGTAATTTATACAACATAGAGGTATATAACCATTTACAGTATTATAACGGATGTCTACCAAAGATGATCATCATGGGCTTTCCGAATTAAACCAAGTTGACCAAGAGTGATTACTAAAGTGGGATCACGGGGGAATCCAAGATCATCACGCGGGGCCTAAGTGGTTGACCGTCGGCTACCCTAGTTGATAATGGAGACTAACTAATTTGATCACGGGGGCTACCCAAGATGATAACGGGTGATTATCCAAGTTGATCACAGAGGGCTCCCAATATGATCTATCCAAGTTAATCATAAGAAATTACCACCTTAGTTTATGATGGGATACTACCACAGTTGATAACGGAGGCTGGTTAAAAGAGTGGTTAACGTAAATATTGTGTAAGGTTTTAAGTGTCCAACTTGTTTTAATCATTCTTAAATGGGAGGATAAATTCAACAAATCACATTTGTTGACAAAAAAACTCAACTTCGTCAACTTTTTGTGAGGAAATGATAGAATATACCACATAAAAGTATATAACACCTTTCATACAGAATTGAATTGTTAATTTGAATATTTCATTAGGTGTTATCCCAACTAAATATTACTGATTCTGTAAAATAAAAACCTCAACTGTGCAAACAGGTAAGCGTTTTTTCGTCAGATATTTTGATTTTTTTTGGGTTATGAATAGTGCAACATTTAATTGTATAGCATTTTATTAACAGTAAATGTGAAGGTAAATAGTATGTAAGGTTGTAGTTTCTGGCTTCTTTTGATGATGATTAAATAGGAGGATTTCTTCAAAAAAATCACATGTTTTCGACAAAACTTAACTTTACTGACTTTTTGCGAGGAAACTATAGTAAGTACCACAACAAAGTACATTACAATTTTTGTAAAACATTTAATTTTTAGGTTGAACATTTAATTAAATGCTATCTAAACTAAATGTTACAGCTTCAGTAAAACAAAAACTTCAACTCTGCAAACAGTACAGTAATTCACGTCAGCCATTTTGAATTTTTGCTAGGTTATGAAAAGTGTAAAATGTAAGTTTATAGCAGTTTAATAAAAAAAGTACTAAAGGTAAATAGCGTGTAGAATATAGACCGAGGTAGAATACATAATATTTTACATCACTTGCTTGTTTTGGTTTCCAGACGATCGAAAGCATATAGGAAACAAAATGGTCGACTATATAAAATATAATAACATCTTATGACAAACACCTGAGATCCAATAAACCTATTCACAAAAAGGTTTTTCTAAATCACTTGTTTGAAATTAAAAGTAAATATCCGAGAATATAAATTACATTGAAACACATATTGAAAAGTAAATATCAATTAATAAGATAGCAATCATATTAATTTGATACATTTTATTTAATAAACTTATAAATACAGTTTATACACTTATTTAGTAAATAAAAATGATAATTTAACTGTAGAAAATTCATGACGGCGAATCCGAAAATCTTAAAAAACTGAGATACACCCAATTAAATTGCAAAATTTTCCTTAATTTCCGTAGGACTATTTTATGTCAGAATGATGAAAACAAAGCAACACACGTACAATGGTAATATTCACAGATTGTTGGGTTTTACTTACACCGAGTATTATCAATTAAATTCATGTTATGTTAAATATTGTTACTTAATTGGTATAAGATTGTTACAGTCGCATTAAAATAAGTAAGTAAAATAGTGAACCTAGTTTAAAATTGTTAGAAAATAAGCTAGTTTACGAGTTTATTTAATGTTTAACTTTGTTTAAAAATTACTGCATTTTTATTTATATTATTGTACTTCATAACACTTTCTATTATTTTAAACCTTTCTTTAATATTTTTCAGATTGAAACTTTCACTTACTGCAGATATAACTAGTTCCAATGTTACTAATAGAGTCCCAAAGTATGCAAAAAGATTTGTCATAGATTGGATTCGTGATAGATTTTACCTTATAAGTGGCAACAGCCTCACTGTAGGTAATATGCTGAAGTCTGACCATGGTATATCAATGGAGAACATCTTAACCACACAAGATCTCGATGCACTTTGTGAGGAAGAAGATATAGATATTGTGGATGTGCAGGTCGATCCATATTGTCGGTCAGTATTAAATACAAGTCAAGTCTGTTGATGGTTAATACGGAACAGATAGTTTTAGAATAAATAGTTTAATTTAACAATTTGGTGTTATTGGTTGTAGGTCTACTACCTATTTAGAACCAATAAATGTAAGCCACGAAGAAATTAAAGAATGGTAAATGGATTAAGTTCATGTTACGAGCCACAAAGAATATATATTACAATGTAATTAATTACAAAATACACATATTATTTTGATCAGTTTTGTAAACCACTTTTACTATTCTCAGAGGAGAGAGGTTCATAAAATAATCATAACTTATGGGTAATTAAGAAGTTATTTTCATTAATAATAATCACAAAAGTATTTCATTAAGAGCAAGAATTCTGATGCAGTTATAAAAGGTATAATGTACTATAAAAAATAAACTAAAAAGAAATTGCTATGATTGAAGTATAGTTAAAATGTTATTTTAACTGTATATTATCATAAATAGAAGGTGCAATAGAGTAAGATGTACTGACACTTGCTAAAGTTGCTTAAGTCACTTGAGGGTTTCTAAAAAGGTTTGCTATTCTTTTAAGAGTGCCAATTGAAAAACATTTTTTCTAAATAAAATATTTTTCTCCAACCATAATGAAAGGTATTGATGTGATGATACATAAAAATACCATATACGAGGTATATACCATATACAGGTTAGGTTAGGTATGGTCGTATATATTGGTATATGGTAGGTATATATTGGTCGACACAATATCTTCTAATATACAAATATTTCAAGAGAGATTGTATACCATTTAAATCATACAACCATTAGCACTGGAGTAGGTTAAGTCTCTAAGATACAATCGAGTGGTCTTGATCTCTATATAAATCAAGTAGTATAGAAATGCCGGTTCATGTGCAACCTTGGACTTTGTTATGTTATTGTTTACAAATTTATCACCACGTGTTAACCCCAGTGTTTAAGTTTACTATTTTTTACTACTGATAATCAGTAATGTCAGTAACATTTCATTGGTAATCACCACGTGTTTACCAATGAAAGGTCAAGTTTAATACGAGCATGTGGACCCCCCACGACGTTGTCCTAGGTCAGTGTTGTTTTGGTTGACGTCACGCCGTTTTCGCGCTCAAATTGTATTTATTTAATTAATTGTATATAACGCGGGCAAAAAGTGTCGAAAACAGGTGCCGGGACCGATCCTAAGATGTTCAGTTTGTGAGACCGAGACGATACCACTGCAGCACATTGACACACCAGAGAGGGTAACGTAAGTAGCGACAGAAGAACGCGTGGCTCACTTCGCTTACGCCGAGCTATACTATATGAAGTACACGATGCATTTATACTACATAAAATGTATTTTTCCCAATAACTTGTATTTAATATAGTATTAATTTGTTCTGACCATTTAAACCGAAAAAAATCTGTTTCTCTTTATACTATATAAAATGTTCCGGATATTACCAACTGCTTTTTTAACAGTGTTACCAACTCACACGATTTATTACATTAAACTATAGTAAATACATATATGATTTTGTTTTTCTCTTTTTAGTTATACTCTATTAAATACAAATGTGTTTTTTCGGTGTTATATTATTATTATTTTAATTCATTATCCTTTTCTATCCTTCTCGGCTGACAATAAATACGTTAAAATAGTTGTTAAATATTAGGAGAACAGAACTTGGTAAGATATCTGAACTCGACCGTTGATATCATGAACGCACTGTCATATCACTTGACCCTAATGTTAGGTGGTGCGAGATTTATCAGCCCACGCGATATTGTCGCACGACTTTTCTTAGCAACAATTACGGTTCCTTTTTACTTCTATTTACCTAATACTCTATTTATTTTAAAACCTCTAAAATCGCTCACCTGAGCTAAAAGAGGTAGCACATGTTTAAATAAAATTAATTGAAGGATTGTTTCTCAACCTGTCGACGTATTTTTTTTCCTTTACCAATGGTTAAATGTGATTTTTTGTTTTAGCTTTGCTCAAGGCCAAGTTGTTAGTAGTTCGTTATACTTAAACCATGGCACACCGTGCTCCTGCTCAGTCCAGCCAGGGACAATCAAATCAAGATCAAAACAACAGTGGACAGCCGATAACCGATTCAACAATATCGGCTTATCAAACGTATTACAAGAGAATGTTTTTAGAAGGAAGAAAACCTGAAATAAGCAAATTTATTTCTTCTAGTACGTGGATAACGGGTGACACTAGATACATTCATAGAAAAAATCTATGGATGTAAAGGATTTTGATAGAATATGTGTAGAATGTTCTACAGAATTTTATTGGGGTAGGTTTAAATGTAAATACATATGTTTGTATCTTAAATATTTGTTACATTTTGCTACCACCTATTCACCTGGTAACAATGAACAATGTACGAGCAGGTATTGCAAAATAACTGCATAGGCAGGCAAGACGTTTCTATCCTACACGTTATGTAGAACTTAAAAGAATCAACGACTTATATCAAGCATATATAGTCGAAATGATTCCTTTCTCAAAATCTAACTAAGGTTTTAAATATATTATGACTGTAATTAATTGTTTTAGTAAATTTGCTTTAGCAGTACCAATAACCACGATATTGTCGAGCGACTTTTCTTGGCAACAATTACGATACCTCTTCACTTCTGTTAACCTAATACTCTATTTTAAAACCTCTAAAATCACTCACCTGAGCTAACAGAGGTAGCAAATGTTTAAATTAAATTAACTGAAGGATTGTTAACCAACTATTTTTTTCACAGTGTTGCCAACTCACACGATTAATTGCATTATACTATATAAAGTGTACCGGTTATTTTTTGAAATAATTCGTATTTAATATGCATTTATGCTATATAAAATGTATCGGTATTTTTTTTCTTTTTGGTGTGCATATTTAATTTCAGTATTGCACTTATATACTATATGAAGTACATTGTCCATACCAAATACGACTTGTTTTCAATGGTTAGCATGGCAATCATCGAGCTTCTCTCTGGTAAGTAAACCATCAGTACTGTCTTAGGGAGCTGATACCTTGCGGTGATAACGAAACTCCTTAAGCTAAGCTAAGTTCTTGAGGAGCTGATACCTTGCGGTGTTAACGAAACACCCTAAGCTAGGCTAAGTTCTTGAGGAATTGATACCTTGCGGTGTTAACGAAACTCCTTAAGTTTGTCTTAGGGAGCTGATACCTTGCGGTGTTAACGAAACTCCTTAAGCTAGGCTAAGCTCTTGAGGAGCTGATACCTTGCGATGTTAACGAAACTCCCTAAGTTAGATTATTAAATATTATTAATTTATTTCTTTTAACTCATCTACGGTATTATTCAATTTTATGATACGAGTATTTTTTTCAATTAAATTATTATTATTCAAATACGCGTTTATGAAACATTAGTTTGTGGAATTATAATGTATATCATAATTGTATATTTGGTAATGTATTACTTTAAATCGATTGAACTAAAAGATATTGTACACTAACCTTTTTAAATCATTGTCGAACAGATTACATATGTTAAAATAATATTTATATTAAATACTATAGTTAAATATTTGATATCCCATTTCTATTAAATTGATTAAATATGTTTTTAATCCTATTTTCCAGTCTATCTTTAAACGTCTCATATTTCATTAAACAATGTATTACATTAAACCAATTGTACTAAAAGATAGTGCTGTCTACCCTTTCATTAAATCATCGTTAAACAGACTAAATCTTTAAACTGTTAAATAATATACTATTTATTTAAATTAATTTTTATAATGAAGACTATAGTTAAATATTTAGATAACCTATTTTTTATCTTATTTTTCAGTCTCAAACTTTATTCTGCCGCTTCACACCCTTCAACAGCAGAGTTAAATCTTTCTGAGCCAGCTTTCCACACCGTAGTCTAAAAATAAATCGCTCTTCACACTGCAGCTTTCCATCCATCACAGCGTAGATTAGAACCAACGTCATAATTTAAAAGTAAATATAACATTCAGGATTATAAATTGTTGTATAGGTAACTCTTTTTTATATTTCTTTACAGTCATGAGTAACCATCAAACTCTAGAAATTATGAAACTCTCAGACTTAGGTTACATCCCTATTAGAGAATCACTTCATTCAGCTGGACTAGATCTTAGAAGCGCATATGATGCGGTTGTTCCAAAATATGGAAAGTGTTTAATTGAGACTGTTATAGCGGATAAGCTGCCTTCAAATTGCTACGGTAGAATCACTCCAAGATCTGGTCTAGCTTATAATCATTTTATATACGTAGGAGCAGGGGTTATTGATGCTGACTATAGGAGAAATATTCAAGTTCTTTTATTTAATCATTCTGAAAAAATATTATGTAAAACGAGGAAATAACATTTGTCAATTAATTTGTGAAGTAATTATATATACAGATATAAAACAAGTGTTCGAACTTGATCCAACTGTTTGTGGAGCTCAGGGTTTTGGTTCTACAGAAGTTTAATTTCTAAACATGTAATGCTGATCTATTTTAACTAATTTTATCAGTCATTTAATTACAGTAAATGTAATATATTTTTCCTATTGATAAACTACATTTCTTTTTATTTTCTTCTTTTTTTCATAGTTATGGAAAACACAGAAAGACAACCACAACTGTCAACCGAATCCCTGAATACAAGTCTTCCTAGCACATCTTTTGAAGTCCCCCCTCCCAAGGTGATTCGTACACCGAAGAACAACACAAAAGGTAAAACCACGATGAAATCTACAATGCCATCACCACAATTCTATGATCGAAAAGGAGTCGTAAATTTACTAATCCTAATTCGCATGACATCAGTTAATGTGTGGGAAAAAGTAATTTTCGAAGTTATAAAGAAAGTGTCGGATCTAATGAATATAGAGTTAACGACTATATATTTCAATTTAAAAATGGTGTCCAGTGCTGTATGTACGGGAATAGCTACCAACTCAGACTTGTCACAGGAGAAATTAGAGATGATGAACGAGGTAGAACGGGACTATAATGAGATAATGGAATATGCTAATCCGGCATTACAAGTGTTTTCACAAAACAGGTATTTGGTTGAGGTTGTCAAAACTTTTAAGGATCTGGTGCAGGACATTATCAACAAAATAAATTCAATAGAAATTAGTGATGATGAGGATAACAAACAAAGTAAAACCATGTCAAAGAAAAGAAAAACTGTCGAGCAAGAGTCTGATGAAGATGATGATAACGTTGACGATGAAGATGAACTGTTCAGATCAATTGGAAAAAAATTTTGACCTAAAAGTAAATAAAAAAAACTAGATTTCAGCCAGCAAGTGACTACACGAAACCATAAGGTTATGAGAAAATGTGTAACACCGTGTGAGACAGGAAAATATCTTATGAAAATTGAAATTTCACATTATGATGACTTGAGAGGATCTAATCCTGCTCAGTATTGGACTATGGTGTGGAAAAAAGCAGGTTTTCTTGTTGACGATGATAAGGACCCAGCCTTTACAGCGATGAACGCAGTTTGGATGAATCAGGCTAAACGAATTTTAAAAATGAAAGATGTGAAGGTAACGGAAATTGAGGAGAACGATGATACGAATATTAGGAAAAGGGCTATATTTTTTCGTGTAATAACATGTAGTAAATTATTAGTTTTACTATGGGAATTTGTATTAGATGTCTAGTTTACATATTATATGTTTATTTTCAGATGTTTCCCCATCTTCCGATAAAAAAGAGGAAGATAATTCCTTCATCATCTATGGAGGTATATGAGGTTAATGAAGATGAGACAAACAGTGCCGATAACGACTTTGAGAATGACGTAATCATGGTTAATGATGTAAGGAACAAGAGAGCAAGAATAAACGCAATCATAGAACAGATCATTTTATAGAATTAGAAAACGCATTCAAAGGAAATTTGAAGACCTATTATTTAAAGAACGATAATCAGTCAGTTAAGGATATATGTATGTTGCTATCTTTACATAAATATGAAATAGCTGGTCTAATACTGTATCAGATGAAATTAGTTGGAGCGATTAAATGTAATATATTAGTGGAGTGTACCTATGAAAACAACAAACATGGGAGCGCCAAGATCGAGCTTTTAAGACCAGAAATGTTACGTTATATGCTGAAAACAATCTCGATAGCGTTTTACACACACTTTTTGATAAGATTTGTAAAGAAGAATCTATTTATGAGGGAAGAGGTTGGAGTTTGTTGTGTGTAGATGGGATAACGATCAGGATTAACAGGTTTAGACCACTAGGTAGTAGTACCTTAATACCACTACCTATTGATATTATTAAATAGAAGGCTGTTGTAAACCCAACCAAAAATGATGATTATTGTTTTAAATGGGCCATTCTGTGTAATTTTGTTAAAGGGAATGATAGAAATAGAATAGATCATCGTTACTATACAATTTGTAATAAGTTATACGTAAACGACATTGACTTTCCCATGCCATTAAAGCAAGTCAGTAAATTTGAGAGAAATAATCCTAACACAAGTGTCAATGTTTTACGGTTTAGATGAACTTAACAATGTATATCCGTTGAGGATTACTAGTGCAGAGAGAACTACTCACATTGACATACTTATGATTGTAAATGATGTAGGTTTGAGGCATTATTGTTATATATCACAGTTTCGCAGATTGCTATCACATCAATTTTCAAAACACGATCATAGCATTGAAGTATGTAAGAGTTGTCTCACTAAGTTCTATGGTAAATCTAAAAGTAAGAAGTTGAAAAATCATAAGATGATTTGTTGTCAAAATAAGGTGGTCCATGGCATAATGCTGAGTGAAATTGTAGATGATCCCATCATAATTAAATTTAAGAATACCCAATACATCTTTAAGTTACGTATAGTCATTTATGCTGATTTTAAAGCATACTCAAACCTCTTAATGTTCAAATATCAAATCATACATTTGTAAACAATGTTCATGAGGCTATGAGTTTTTGCATATATGCTGTTTGTGATAATTCACTACCGCAATTTATAAAATATGTTCCATAATGTCCGTATTTGTATAGGGATTTAAAAGCCGCTAAACATTTCATGACCTTCATAGTAGAACTAGCAAACAACATTGGAGACTGTATTTCAAAGTATAATGTTGAAATGTTACCTTTTACTATAGAAGAACAGGTCCATGTAAAAAATGCTTAACACTGTGAAATGTGTCAAAAACTGTTTACCTCAACCGTCAAACCTCATAGAGACCATTGTCATTTGACTGGTCGTTTCAGAGCCATTCTATGTAAGCATTGCAATTTGAGGAGGCAGAATCAAAAACACTTGCCAATTTTCATTCATGGCACAGTGAATTATGATTTGCATTTTAAAGTGAAACAATTGGGGTTTGATTACAGACAAATAAATACTATACCAAATTCAACGGAAAAATATATTACATTTTCCAAACAAACTAGGGGTGGCGTGACTTTAAGATTCATTGATATTTACAAAATTATGAGTTCCAGTTTATCCACGCTTGTAGATAATTTGCTGCCTAACAAATTTATTCATATTAAAAGATTTTTTCTAAAAGCAAATTTACCTTTAGTAATCCGAAAAGGTGTATACCCTTATGAGTATACAACCTCATGGGAAATCATAAATAAAACTCAACTTCCAACTAAAGATAAATGTAGGAATTCCATTTTGAATTCCGATATATCAGATGATGATTACCGGCACGCCACTCAAGTTTGGAATCATTTCAATGTATCTACATTAGGATAACATAGTGATTTGTATTTGAAATTAGACGTTTTATTGTTAAGTAATGTTTTTGAATATTTTTGAGATTTGTGTTTAGAAAGTTATGAACTAGATTGCGCCCATTATTTAACTCTCCCAATTTTTACTTTTGATGTGATGGTGAAACATTTTAAAGTAGAGCTTGAGATACTCAATGATTACAACATGTATTTATTTATTGAAAAGGGAATTCGGGGAGGAATCACTTCTTGCATAAAAAGGAATGCAACTCCTAATAACCCTTATATGGGAACAGATTATGATCCTACTTGTTCCAATTTTTACTTAATGTATTTAGATTGTAACAATTTATACGGCTGGGTGAGAGCACAGCCTATGCCACTAAATAATTTTTCATGGTTCACTGGAAATTTAAATACATTTGATGTATCAATCGTTCCAAATGATTCTGATGTTGGTTACTTTTTTGAAGTTGATATCGAGTATCCAGCTTCATTACATAATGAACATAATGATTAACCTTTTTTAACTTCTTCCGAGTGTCCTCCTAATTCTAAGTTTAAAAATAATTGTTAACAACTTTAAAATCTAAAGGAAACTATGTCTGTCATTATGTAAATCTTAAACAAGCGCTTGAAAACGATTTTGTTTTGAAAAAGATCCATAGAATACTACAGTTTACACAATCTTTTGGTTAAAATCCTATATTGACTTAAATACTAAAGAAACTCAAAACAATTTTGAGAAAGACTTTTACAAAATACTCAATAACAGTATGTTTGGAAAAACAATTGAAAACATTAGGAATTAATTTAGAACTGGTATCATCTCAAAAGAGACTTGATAAACTAATTAATAAGCCTACATTCTTAGACAGCATTATTTACGATGAATCACTTTGTGCTGTTGAATGTGCAAAAGAGCATATTGTTTTTGATAAGCCCATTTATGTTGGCTTTACTGTTTTTAAAATTAGTAAGTTTATTAAGTATGATTTTAATTATAGAATAATGAACCTAGATATGGTTCAAATATTGCTATCCTATACATGGACACAGACACTTTTTTCTATTTAATTTTAACAGATGATTTTTATAGTGACATAGCAGTTGATACTGAATTTACGAAACACTTTGACTTGTCAGATTATCCTGTTAATCATGTATGTTATGGTTCTATAAACAAAAAGGTACTTGGAAAATTTAAGGATCAATGTAATGGTATTATAATATTAGAATTTATTGGATTAAGACCAAAATTGTACACTTTTAAGCCCGTTACACCTGTTGGTCAAATTCTAGATGATGATCCAGAACCAACAGTTAAGAAGAAAGCTAAAGGCGTAACCTAAGGCGTGGTTCATAAGAATATTTTGTTTCAAGATTATAAAAAATGCTTATCAACTAATAAAAATGAAAGAAAAGAAATTATGCTGTTTAGATCAAAGAAACATAAGATTGAAACTGTAACATGTAATAAAAAAGCATTAAGCTATAATGATGATAAATGGTATATATTAGAAAATGGAATCGCCACTTTTGCTTATGGCCATTATGACATTGTTAATTATTGTGACACATCTGATGAATAAAATCATTGTAATTACAAATATGTATATCATTATTGTAGTAAATATGTAATTTGTTCAACATCATTTGATTGTTAATAAATGTATTAATTATTTATTTTTACTTATTATTTGTTGTACATAATAATCATACATAGATAAATAAAGTTATAATGATAATTGAACATATAATTTTATTTAACATAATCTTCTTTACAATCATTCATCATCATCATTCTTTATTAACATACTCATTTTTACACAACAGTAAACCCTTGTTACAAATATGATGCATTGTCAAATACTAATACTAACTTAAAATAATCAACTAATAGAGCTATATAACAATCTCAAAGCTAATAGAGTAAATAAAGTTTAAACAATCAATAAAAAATTTAATCTGAGCAAAATTCCAAATATTCTTTTACAGAATAAACAGGATGTTCCACTAGGTATTTTCTGAGCATTTTCTAAAATTGTTTAAAGCTATTCCACTGTTTTATTTTTATTGGCAGATGGTTAAAATGCCTGACTCCCATTTAGAGTGCTCCCTTTTCAAGTTTTGTGGTTTTGTGGATGGGGTAAAATAGAAGGTTTTCGGATCGGGTTTGATTGTTTGGTTTGGTCAAGGAATTTAGGTTTTTAAAAGTTAACAAGAGAACAGATTGAATATAAATAGAAGGGACAGTAAGGATACAACTTTACGTGAAGAGCCCTCTACATAGGTGCGATCGTCTCAAGGCGAACATTCGTCTGATGATGTTCTTTTGAGACTTGAAGACCTTATGTACCATTTGTAAACTGCCTCAAAAAGCAATTCCATAACGCACTAAGCTTTCGAAATATCCTCTATAGACATCAATCAGGACTTCAAAACTGCACGTGCCTTTGAGGATGTTTATTGCGTAAGATGCAGAACTCAATTTCTTTAGCTGTTGCTGAATGTGAGTTTTCCATGATAGGGTCTCATCTATAACGACTCCAAGAAAATTAGTGTCTGAGCAGATAGAAAGTTTTGAGCCTGAAGTTAAAGGTATTTCACAAACTACTTGCTCAGATCGGGAAGACAATCGGAAATTCATGGCGGTGGTCTTGGTAGCATTTAGCAGGAGGCCGTTTGCTTCAAACCAACAACAACACTCTGTCAATGTGCTAGCTAAATTTAACCAATAACAATCTTTTGACCCACCTGAAACTAAGATGGAAATGTCATCTGCGTACTTGCACAGTTTTGACTGCCTGTTTTTACAACTCAGGTCATTAATGTAGAACAGGAACATAACCGGCGAGAGAATACAACCTTGTGGGACCCCTATCTTAGTCTCAAGCCATTCTGAGCAAGACGATAGCCCCTCTGAGTGTGTAATGCTCACCCTCTGTTTTCGGCCTTTCAGAAAGGATTGGATCCAATGCAACGGGACCCCTCGTACTCCATAATAACTCAGTTTTTCAATCAAAAGGGCATGATTGACACAGTCGAAGGCCTTGGATAGGTCACAGAAGACGCCAATAGTCTTCTGCAACCCATCCAAAGCCTCGAGGACCTCATTGGTAAAATCAAACAGAGCTGACTCCGTGGACTTCCCAGGGTGAAAGCCGTGTTGTGAGTCGTCTAATACGTTCCATCTATGAAGAAAGGCCGAAAGTCGCAAGAGAAAAATCTTCTCAAAGACCTTAGACAACACTGATACCAGAGAGAATGGGCGGTAATTCTGTATTTGAAGTCGATCCTGTTTTTTGTGGACAGGTTTAACAATGGTGTATTTGAGTTTTTCAGGAAAGCAACCAGTAGAGAAATACAGATTATCTGGGGGGGGGGATCAGAGATCTCATGACAGCACACCTTCAGTACATCTGATGACAATTCATCCCAACCCACTGATCTTTTGGTTTTCAAGGACATAATTGTTTGAGAGACATCTTCAGCAGTAGTTGGAGAGAGGAACATGGAGGCTGTAACAGGAGTTTTGGAGTGAACGAGCCTTCACATTGCAGCTTGGTGAGAAACGGGTGGTGCTAAGGATATGGGTTCATTGAGGAAAACCCTATTGAAAGCTAGCTCAATGTCTTGCTTATTTGAAACCTTTTGCCCTTTTACTATCACTTCATTAATTACATGTTTTATTACCTGTTTCCCACATTCACTTTTTACAATTTCCCATGTAACTTTCTGTTTTTTTTCAGCCCCAGCTACTTTACGGTCATTACAGGTATTCTTTGCGGCTTTGATTACCTTTTTAAAACTATACAGTACTTTCTAAAATAATCAGTAAATACAATATTTTAGGACTGTTTCACCACTTTGCTCATTTCTCGTTTTTTGGCCAGAGATATTTTAATCCCTGGAGTTAACCAAGTTTTAGTCAGGTTTTTTGTACTCTTACAGTACACAATGGGAAATTCTTTTCGAAAACTCCATTTAAAGCTTGAAGAAAATCTTTAAAACAAGCATCAATATTCTGAGATTGGTGATTGTGTCAGATTGTGGTCCAATCTAGGGAAGCTAAATCTAGCCTAAAATACAATACCAGACAGTGGTGTGTATTGGACTAATGCATCATGAATGATCAGAAAATACACTGTTGTATCCTTTGGTATATCGGATGTTGTTTGAATCTCAATGCGAACATCCAATGATCCAGTTTTTAAAGTCTAAACTTGTTTTGAACAATCGATCACTATTAAAGGTGTCTTCTCTTGATAAATATGTTTATCCAAACAAGGTTAATCATTATTCCCAATGTAATATGACGATTGAATCCTCAAATACATATCATATAAAATTTATTTATTTCCATTTAAATTATCATAGGGATAGTACTTGCTATTCAAGTACAGTTTATATTATCCAAGTTACAAAAATCAAAATGTGAAGCATTCTTATTTGCTTTGTCTTTACGATCAGTATGAAAAGCAATTATTACATATCTTGGCATTGCCAATGGATGATGTTTTAACTATCCATATTAGAAACTTGGTAATTGGTAATTATGGGTACTGATGTAATTGACATCTTCTAAATGGTATAGATATAGGCTGATCTCTTTCAGTCAAACGTAAAAGAGATAATTTGACCTCATCATCAACTCGAACAAGGCATATTCCACACAACTTTGTTAAGTTGAATTTGAAAGTCAAATAAAGATGCAGCAGGTTGAAGCACAACATTGTTATCATTAGATGAACATAACAGGACTAGTTTTTTTTTACATTCAGTAAAATATGATTATAATCATCGGCAAAAAACGAAAATGATGTTCCACTTAAATTACTCACACCCATGGTTTCGTTTTGTCAACATGCGTTCTGCATCCAATATTTGTCTCCTGGTCTAGAGAGGTATGTAAATTCTTTATTGTAGTAGATATACCTACGTTTTATACTCTATCGATTTCAGTTCCACACAGTTTCTATCTGATTTCATCAAACAGAAATGCCATAATTTTGAACCAACTGAGTTGTGGTGTCATCAGTTGGGGTTGTACTTGTCTTGACAAGTTTACCTTCCAAAATCAAATAACTTTTACTAGGCAAAGTGTAAACATCTTGCTGATGAACAGGTATCCATGTCTCATCACTTGTTTTGTAAGAATTTGATGTATACGGATTGTGAGAATGCCATTCAATATCAATGATAGAACTATCAAAGCTAGGATTTGTTCCTATATCTAAAATATTTGTCATCCTTACTCTTGAAAGAGGACACTTCTGTACGAAGGTATATTTTGTTCCGTAATGATAACTGCTTAATGACTTGTCCACAACTGACACTAGATTCTCTTTTTGCGGTTAAAGTTTTATGTTTTTCTTTATTTGATACGTAGCAGGAAATACTAAGCCCATTATTTTCTTCGCGGCCTAATATATACTCTTATATTGATATATTCTTCTCTTAAATTAATTAGATTACCAAATGTATCTTCTAAATTAATATAAAATTCGCTCAAACTCAATTGCTTGTTTATTGGTAGATATTTAACAGTATTTGGGATTTCTACAATTTTAAATCCCAGCGCTACAGTTGGATAGAAATCGTGTAGTACATGACCTTCAATCCCGTCTCTATAAGACCCCCTGACTAAATTACATGTGGTTCGTATGATGTCTACTTTATTAATGGACACTTGATTAGGTGACTTGTGCACTTTATTCGCTTCTAATATCATACCTATTTCAAATCCTAATAAAGACGCAATAATATTCTCCTTGGTGAAATCGATCTCTAGTGAACAACTTAAAAGACTTTTTAGCGTATTGTTATTAGCCTCGAGTTTAAAATGCGTTGTAGGAGACTTTACCTTTAATTACTCAATCACAAAATTATTTATATAATCTATTTTATATGCACCAGTAGCTATACCTATTTCTTTGTATTTGCCGATGTACAGTTTATTATTTACATTCTCTTCAATTTAGGAATTGAGTTATAAGTCATAAGATCCATAAAACCCATGTCCTACTGTCCGGTGATGAAAGATCCATAGCTGGAAAAAGTGTACACTTGAGACTTGAACTTTTACCTGTAATACAAATCATCTCCGTCTTGCGAGAAAGTCTAATCACAAATTACCGCAATTTACAGTATTAAATTCTTGTTTAGGGAAGTAAATATATCTAATCACCACTCAATATGGTCCATTGTTAAAATACCTCTGAAAGTTTTAACGGTGGTCTCAGATTTCCAAAATTCTCAAAATAATCAATGTTGAAACCACGCTTATAGTAACATACCCAATGCGTGCCCCATCCTGTAATACTGTCTAGATTTACAACACCAGATTCCTTTTCGTTAATAATTGATGGAAGTAAATCTCTCATAAATAAACCTAAAAAATATGGTATTTTCAATAGTTTCGCATATTTTATTATATCCCTATTTGTTAGTGAAACATTTGGTATACTGTCTATGAGTGGTGATGAGTATATTAGTTTTTTTTAACTGATCCAGATCCTTTGTATGGTTTTAGGAACAAACCTTTACCCTTCTTTTTGTTCATAGACTGCCTTTTTCTTTTTCTATTTTTAGGTTGTATCCTTCAAGGCTTTTTAGTCTTACGTTGTCGTCGTTTTCTGTTATCACAGCCACTACCTAGTTTACTTTTAGCTTTCATTACGTTTGTAACTAACCAAGCAGCCGCCTTTTCACCTAAACTAGAATCTGATGACTTCACTCTTTCCCAAGCTCGTTCGGTCAATATTCTATCAGCTGCCGATCTTTGCTCACTGTCCTTATACTTATCGTAAGCGATGTTGTGATCTTTACAAGCTGAATCTAATTTATTAATTCCTATATCGCCTCGGGCTGATCTCTGTTTTACATTAGTACCAGGACCACACCACTGGTAATCTGGTAAATGTAGTTCTGTGGGTAATATATCTATTGCTTTATTAATAACACTTCCAGCCACACTCCCTAATGTTCTTATCAGTCCTGCGCCACGATAAGAACTAAAACATATGTTCATCGTGTGCGCAGGTTTTATAATGTCAGTATAATCATGAGCGTCGATATGCTTGGACGTCAAAATGTTAGTAGCAGTAACAAAGGTCTTAGAGGACCTAAAGCAATTTGGTTTGAATTAACTAAGGAAGGTGATTATGACATTCGTCGCTAAAGGTTCCGTAATGTAATGGAACCTGAAGATGATGGAGACGCTGTAAATTTAAAATGACATAAATCATCACTTAATAAATGTTTAAAACTAAATGACGAAAAAAAGTATGATGCTGAAGGATTAACAGTTTGTCATTTAGGTAATCCGACTAATCCGACCGATGCTGTGAACTATAAGTTTATCAAAGACCGCTGTGTGACAATTGATAATACAGAAATTAATGCAAAAAATCATACAATTAGCAATGTGTCAGATCCGAAAAAAACTCGAGATGCTGCAAATAAATTGTATGTAGATTTAATTTTTCCACCTATGATTGAAAATAATTTGAATTGCAGAAACAAGTGATTAGTTAATGTCAGTGTTCCTATAAACATGTACGATGTTATCAATTTAAAGTACTTCTTCAGTAAAACACTTAGGTCTGATCCGTCTTCATGGGACTTTGTGAATAAAAGACTAACGAATGTGGCCGACCCTACTCATATGCAAGAAGGTGTTACGCTTAACTATTTAGTTAGATCACTGAGCAATATTTTATATGAACTATACAGATTATTGGCTGCAAGTGACGACCCAATTAGAACATTAAAGAAAGAAGACTGGATAAGCAAGACAGTTGTCGAACCATTTGTTCCTGTGAGGGGTGATGTGCTAGATACAGTAAAAGAGGTAGGAAAGCTCTTGGAATGGAGATCAATGACACCTTGATTGATGCATGCCACACCCTAGCAAAACGACGCAGTGATTCAAATTCTCCTGGAATCATTATAAAGTTTGTTAGGATGATTGATGCCGAAACCATGCTGGCCAAAAGAAGAGCTAAGAAGGACTTATAAATTCGGCAAATAGGTTTAACAACCGACCATCCAATCTTTGTCAACGAGTCTCTTACTCCAACTAGAAGAAGGCTTCACGGTATGACGAGGGACTTTAAGAAAAAGAATAATTACCAGTTTGTGTGGGTACGAGGAGGTAAAATCTGTCTGCGAAAAGATGATAAGGGACCAGTTTCGGTGATAAGATGCCAAGCTGACCTTGAAAGACTTTAAGTATGGTGTTTGTGTTCTATATTTTAAATTTAACGAAATCTTAGTCATTAATTCAGTATATGTCTATGAATTACTTTTGGATGTATTACTTATTACAAATGTTTGTTAAATTTATTTGTTACTTAAGCTTTCGTATCCTCAATCTTCTGAAAATGATTACATTTTTTAAATTTTCTTTTTTCAATAACTATTCATGAAGAAGACAGTTAACTTACATACTATTAATTTCTTAAATAGTTTAACTGGTTTTATAATATTTCACCAAAATATTAGGAGTATGCAAGAACATTTCTACCAATTTAGTTGAACTTTCTGTGCTTAATAAATTACCAGATATAATAATTCTATCTGAAATATGGATAAAGAATTTTGAAACTTCCTTATATTATATACCTAAATCTACAACATTCTTTAAAACAAATGAAAAATATCGGGCTGGTGGGGTTGCCATTTATGTTAATGAAAACATTGATAAAGTATTTCAAATATCATGCAATTTCATTTCGGCTGATGTGCTAGAGTTATCATTTAATGAATTAGGATACAATTTTAAACTGTTAGCAGTATATAGGCTTCAACACTCGACAGGTGATTTATTTATAAATGAATTGACTCAATATTTATCCAAACCAGAGGTTAAGAGCTGTGATAACCTAATGATTACTGGGGACATGAACCTGAATCTTTTGGACGATACAGATCTAATAGATGACTATAAGATTACCTTAGCTTTAAATGGTTTACAATTCATAATTAATGAACCAACACGAATCACACAAAATTATCAAACATACATTGATCATGTATTGGTTAAAATCAGAACAGAAACAAAATAGGAGTACAATCAATGTTAAATGACAGCGCACTGACAGATCACTGTTTATCAGGTGTTTTATTGGTTCGGGAGGGAGAAAATACACTGAAAAGCAATGTCAAGGTCGTGGTGCTGACGGCGGTCACTTCCTGCGTAAATCATAAATATTTTCGAGATATGTTAATTAATGTGAATTGGGATTTTGTATTTAATGAAAAGAATGCCTCTCAAGCTTTTGATTTGTTTCACGATAAATTTTGTGACTTATTAAATAAAAGAAAAGAGTTTATAAATAAAAAGTGTATTATTATTTATAAAACAAATTAAAAAACAAAACTTATTATTAAAAGCAACTAAAATAAGCCTGACAACATGGAATTACTATCGGATTTTAAAAAATTTAGAAACAAGTTGAAGATAGATATAAAAACCTCAAAAATAGTTATTACGCTAATTTATTTGAAAAATATAAGGTCAATTTCAAAGAAACTTGGAAGGTTTTAAAAGAGATAAGTGGTCAACAAAGAAAAGTAAATTGTTCAATTGATTAAGAGGAGGATAATAAGATCATAACTGAACTTCTTGCAGTTGCTAATGCATATAATACATATTTCTTGAACGTTACTGAAAACAATAATAAAAGCATTCAAAAACAAAAAAATCTTGATTTGCTAGATTGCAAAGATTATTTTCCTAACAAACCATTATCAAAATCGATGTCTCTAGCTCTAGTATTAGAAAATTATACAGAAATGGCAGTAAACCTTTTGAAAAATGGAATCTCACCGGGTCTTGATGAAGTAAACTCGACTGTAATAAAAAAAATTTTAAGAAAATTAGCTCTGTAATTTTGTGTATAGTTAATCTAAGTTTTAAGACAGGTGTTTTTCCTGAAAGGCTGAAGAACGCTATGGTAATTCAATTTTATAAGAAAGGTATAAGGGAGGATTGTATTAATTACAGGCCAATATCTCTTCTATCTTTTTTTGCAAAGATAATATAAAGGATTATTAAACAGAAATTAGTTGACTTTCTGGAAAAGAATAACATACTCAGTCCGGATCAATTTGGATTTAGAGGGGGTATTAATATGGAAGAAGCACTAGTAGAATTTATGGATAGGTTATCAAAAGGTGTAAATGACGGAAAAAAGGTCAGTGGACTATTTCTAGATATAACAATGGCTTTCGACACAGTGAACCATAGTATTTTGCTAGAAAAATTATATAATTGCAGGGTTTGGGGCATAGTACACAATTGGTTTAAAAGTTATTTAGAGAGGAGGATGCAATGTGTTAAAGTCAATTGAGTAGTAAGTAGAATGGGGGAAATTAAACATGGTGTGCCTCAGGGGTCGGTTTTAGGGGCTACTTTATTTTTAATATATATTAATGATTTGTGCAACGCTAAGTTAAATGCTAGTATAATTTCTTTCACCGATGATAACTCGCTGTCCTATTCTGAAGATTCTTAGAACTTAATTGCTACTAAGATGAACCAGAATTTACTTTCAATTTAATAGAGGGTTTGTAAAAACGATATGGCCTTAAGCCCTGAAAAGACAAAATTTATCAATTTTTCTCTTAAAAAGGCTTATAAGCAGGAAAATAAAATTGTCTTAAAATGCATCAATTGTATAATTAATGGTGAAGAATGTAATGATGGTTGCTGTGAATTAAAGAATGTACCTAATGTGAAATATTTAGAAATTTTATTAGATGAAAAGATAAATTGGAACAATCACATAACAAATATCAAAAATAAAATAAATAATACAATCATACTCTTTTATTACATTTGAAGTATGTGTAGTGACAGTTTATTGACAGATTAGAATACGGGGTTGTAAGTTGGGGAGGTACATATTTCTCTAACTTAAAACCTATATTCACAGTTCAGAAACATTTTATGAGAACAATAACAAAAAATAATCGCTTTGAACATTCGTTTCTAATTTGTTTTCCTTGAAAATTCTTCCAGTACGATATGATTATGTATATAAGGTGCTAAAAATGTTTTTCTTAAGAAGTAGAAATTGAAGTGAAAATAATGAATATACAACCAAGCTGCATAGTAATAGAAATGTGTCTGTACCGAAGCCAACCAATACATATTTTACAAAATCATTTAATTTCTTAGCACCTAAATTATTTAATAAATTGCCAAACAACATAAAAGATATAATTAATATACATGTTTTTCAAAAATAATTAAAATTATGGCTATTCACCATTCAGAATATTGAAGAATATTTGTTTTATATATGTATTTAATTGTATTCAGTTTTGCCTTGTTACTCAATATTATTATAACTCTCATTTGTTTTATTTTGTATGATAAATGCTCTCAAAAAAGTGTTATTTTGTTTTTTGAAATGTTATTGTAATGTACAATTTATTGTAATTTTAGTAGTTTGGAAGAATAATATTCAATACTGATGTATGTATGTATGTGTACACACACACACACACACACACACACACACACACACACACACACACACACACACACACACACACACACACACACACACACACACACACACACACACACACACACACACACACACACACACACACACACACACACACACACACACACACACACACACACACACACACACACACACACACACACACACACACACACACACACACACACACACACACACACACACACACACACACACACACACACACACACACACACACACACACACACACACACACACACACACACACACACACACACACACACACACACACACACACACACACACACACACACACACACACACACACACACACACACACACACACACACACACACACACACACACACACACACACACACACACACACACACACACACACACACACACACACACACACACACACACACACACACACACACACACACACACACACACACACACACACACACACACACACACACATATGTATGTATGTGTGTACACATACATACATAAATATTGCAGCAAATGTATGTATATGTATGTATTTGGGAAATAAATTTCTTATTTTTCATAGATCCGTAAACAAAAATTGCTAGAAATAACTAACCAGTAGTAGTTGATGAAAATAAAATCATACAGTAAAAAACTATAGAAAATTATTTTAGTTATACCTCAATCTACAATACTTTTACCAGTTAATCTAACAGAATTCTCATTCAGTTCCTTTAGTTCTTAAATTATAGAGTTTATTTCATTTTGGTGTCCAGTGTGACCAATATGTTCCGAAGCATTCAAAATCCTCAGGCGTTCCACCAGTTCATTGGGATCATCGTAATACATGAAGTTTGGTTTGTCATCAGTCAAGACAATTCCTAGTCCACTCACGGTTTGCTGCACTAAATCTGAATATGTGCTCATTTCATTTTCTCGTGTAGCAATTAAGGATATGACGTTTTCATATTTATTCCCCCTGTTAGACTTCACTTTTCCTCAAGGTGAATAATTTATTTTGTGAGGATTGTTATCTCTGAGAATCATAACGTAGCTATCGAGATCTTCTTCACTGTACACATAAGGATTAGGTATATTCATAAATAAAAGTTTGTATAAACCGTGTTATTACCATAACACGGTATATTTTACCGTGTTATTATAAATAAAACCTCGTATATTTTACCATTTATTATAAAATCATCAATATCAATTTATAATGGCTTATCACCAATCATCCGTTGATCATATTCGACTCTTATATCATATTTATGATCTACTTCTTTACCACCTTTAAGTAATTTTAAAAAGTATTCTTTAGCTAGTCTTCCCTTAAACTCACGTAGTATGTATTCCCTCGCAAAATATTTTCCTTGCGGTGTTTCCAACAGGTCTTTACCCGATACCACAGCCGGTGAAACATACGTTTCTTCAACCATCATATCTTCTTCCTCTTGTTGTGGACTTGAATTCGGTTCAATAATGTCATCATCATAAGCATTTTCACCATCTTGTTGATCCATGTTGAAACCGGGTATGGCGAAGCGTTTTGAGGTCGGAAGCGTATCTTGTGTATTTTCCTCATTCAGGCGTTGTTTTCTTTTCACTCCTTGTGGAAGTGCACGTATGTAACGTTTTACAGGCGTTTTGAAATCCTCCAACTGACCTTTCTTTTTGAGTTTATTGATTCCTTATTCTGTTATTTCTTCTTTAACTTGTTGTTGTTGCTGTTGTAACTTTTCTCCTTCTTCCGCAATCTTTTTAAGTGGCTCAGCAATGGGTTTTAGCTGTTTTTCTCACATCTCTTCACTATCCAACATTTCTCTTTTCATAGATCTATTTTTTGCTTAATATTTTTTTCTTATTTAAGTGATTTCCTTTATAACCTCCTCTTTACTTTTATCGGCTAACACCTCGTCAATGGAAAGTGTGTAAGAGGAGGATATTATGTCTAACTTGGATGATGAGTACAATGTAAATGATTGAAAGAAAAAATATGGAACATTAAATAACCCTACTACAACATTTATAATCTTACAAAAATATCAAATCCTCTGCGATACCGACCTTTGTTTATATCACTATCCTTGTCTATTACAACAAACCCATTTTTTTCACAAATCTTCGAACACATGTACTTGAACTGACTAAAACTCATATCAGGACTGACATGGTCTTGATAAATGTGATTCGAATTGCAATCATCTTGTTTAAAAATAACTAGAAGATTCGCATTGTCTCTAACTAACTATTTGTGTATGAAACTGTAAGTTTGACACACGTAAAAATTATCAATATTGTTATGATGTCCATCGAAAAAAAGTTTTTAGTATTATTCTGTTTGTCACAAGTGATTTCATCAAATATCATTACAGAATTTGCCTCAATCTCACTTGGATGAGGTACTTCATCGTTGTCTGAATAAGGATAATATCCTATTCCATCTAGATTAGACAGTACGCACTCTAGGAATGTATACTTCTTTTGAAACAGTGGTTTTGAAAATATGTAAACATTGTTAAAAACCAAACCCTCAGGTGAGAATAATAAGTTTAAAGTAAATTGGTTTTCCCACAATTTGATGGACCCACTATTAAACATCTGATTGTGTTTGGTAATAAATGTCCGTGTCTTTTCATACTCTTCTCTGTCTTCTTATCAACTAACATGTCTAAATTCACGATTTGCAGCGTTACAGACTGTTTAAGAAAACTACTATAGTAAATCATTTTTATCAATCCAGGAGTCATGTGATTTATCAAAACCAAGCCAACGCACTAATAATCTATCGCCTTCCCCCTTTATATTTTTTTCAATCAAGTAAGTATCACCAAAACGTGTTTTACTTAACTCTTCTTGATAAAACCCACCTTTAATTACATCACCTTTGTCGTGTTTTAGTATGTACGTAACTGGTCTAGTTGGTTGTATTTTCCATACTGAGTAAATCTCATTACTCTATCTAGGCCAATAACCTTTATTGAATTGTTTAGTTTTTCTACTTATACTAACTTGATCACCAGTGTCAAATTTGGAATGACTATGGTATTTCTTTCTATTGTTAACTATTAGTAATAATATTTCTTGTTCATTTCCAATAATAACCTGAACAGGCTTAACACCAATAGTTCGATGAATGGTATTATTATAAGTTTTCAACAACTTTGGAAGTAAATTTAGCCACATGTTACTTTTCAAAGTACGATTGAATCTTTCAACAATTGACTGTTTTTTATCAGAAAAAGTAAAATAATGATTGATATTATATTTGTTTAACAAGAACTTAACTTCAGAATTAAACCATTCCGTACCTTGATCTGTATGAACATTTTTCATATGATGTTTTTTCAATATAGGTGTAAGTGCGATTACAATATCATTAGCACTTTTGGATGTTATTGGTACTGCTAAAGCAAATTTACTAAAACAATTAATTACAGTCATAATATATTTAAAACCTTTGTTAGATTTTGAGAAAGGAATCATTTCGACTAAATCTGCTTGATATAAGTCGTTGATTCTTTGAAGTTCTACATAACGTGTAGGATAGAAACGTCTTGCCTGCCTATGCAGTTCTTTTGCAATACCTGCTCGTACATTGTTCATTGTTACCAGGTGAATAGGTGGTAGCAAAATGTAACAAATGTTTAAGATAGAAACATATATATTTACATTTTAACATACCCTATGACATTCTGTAGAACATTCTAAACATATTCTATCAAAATCCTTTACATCCATAGATTTTTTTCACTGGTTTTAATTTTTTACAAAAAACGCAATCCCACCCAATTACAACTCCACTTTTATTAAATAAAACCATATCATGTCCGTCTCATCCATGACTGGTTGAAAGATTTATGAAGTCTGATAACTGTAGTATATCTTTAAGTATCTCCCAACAAACGTCTCCGCCAATATTCTACTAATTCAGACGTTCTGTTTCTTGATGATAATGATGTTGATGATGCTTTTGGATCTTGTACATGTTCATCTCCATGTCCGGGATGAGTCTGATTCCTATACTATCTAGTGTCACCCGTTATCCACGTACTAGAAGAAATAAATTTGCTTTGTTCGGGTTTTCTTCCTTCTAAAAACATTCTCTTGTAATACGTTTGATAAGCCGATATTGTTGAATCGGTTATCGGCTGTTGACTGTTGTTTTGATCTTGATTTGATTGTCCCTGGCTGGACTGAGCAGGAGCACGGTGTGCCATGGTTTAAGTATAACGAACTACTAACAACTTGGCCTTGAGCAAAGCTAAAACAAAAAATCACATTTAACCATTGGTAAAAGAAAAAAACAATACGTCGACAGGTTGAGAAACAATCCTTCAATTAATTTTATTTAAACATGTGCTACCTCTTTTAGCTCAGGTGAGCGATTTTAGAGGTTTTAAAATAAATAGAGTATTAGGTAAATAGAAGTAAAAAGGAACCGTAATTGTTGCTAAGAAAAGTCGTGTGACAATATCGCTTGGGCTGATAAATCTCGCGCCACCTAACATTAGGGTCAAGTGATATGATAGCGTGCTCATGATATCAACGGTCGAGTTCAGAGATCTTACCAAGTTCTGTTCTCCTAATACTTAACAACAATTTTAACGTATTTATTGTCAGCCGAGAAGGATAGAAAAGGATAACGAATTAAAATAATAATAATGTAACAACGAAAAAACACATTTGTATTTAATATAGTATATCTAAAAAAAGAAAAAAAAATCACGTATGTATTTATTATAGTATAATGTAATAAGTCATGTGAGTTTGTAGCACTGAGATATATTTTATATAGTATAATGCAATTAATCAAGTGAGTTCGTAAAACTGTGAAAAAACAGTTGGTTTTATCCGGAACATTTTATATAGTATAAAGAGAAACAGATTTTTTCAGTTTAAATGGTCAGAACAAATTAATACTATATTAAATACATATTATTGGGAAAAATACATTTTATATAGTATAAATGCATCATGTACTTCATATAGTATAGCTCAGCGTAAGTGAAGCGAGCCACGCGTTCTTCTGTCGCTACTTACGTTACCCTCTCGGGTGTGTCACTGTGCTGCAGTGGTATCGTCGGCACCGGTTTTCGACACTTTTTGCCCGCGTTAAATACAATTAATTAAATAAATACAATTTGAGTGCGAAAACTGCGTGACGTCAATCAAAACAACACTGACCTAGGACAACGTCGTAGGGGGTCCACGTGCTCGTATTAAACTTGACCTTCGAGGTTAACACGTGGTGATTATCAATGAAAGGTTAATGACATTACTGATCATCAGTAGTAAAAAATAGTAAACTTGAACTCTGGGGTCAACACGTGGTGATAAATTTGTAAACAATAACAGTACAAAGTCCAAGGTTGCACTAGAACCAGCATTTTTATACTACTAAATCATCTTATTCCCTTTAAGTATTTTTACGTTTGATACAAATCTAGGTATACTACGCATTATCTATTTTTGGACTGCTATTGAAATGATTTTTGTTTCACACAAAACATGTTATTCAATTATTTTCTCTATTTATTAACACAGGTTTAAGAGATTTTTATAATCTAAATGAGATCAAGTACTGATTGCTACCAAGAAGTGTTTTTATTTAATCAAAATAATACCATATAGGTTGGGTGTGAAAAAACGGAATATAGAATTTTGTGTTAGTGTGTTACTTTATATTTAGTATAATGAAACAGTCCTAACATAAATAGTAGCTATGATTATTGTAGTAAGTAAAATTGGAATTTTCCTATAAGAAATGTTAAATTGTCTTGCAAAGAAAACTGATGAACCGGTTTTATAATTATCATGATGAAAAACCTAATAAGATTCTTTTTTATTGTATATTTCTAAAATAAATTTAGTTAGTTTTACTAATAGTTTATTTTCCTTTACTTTTAGGAACTTGTTTGTATTGGCGATATCTCCATTTAACGAACCTGACTATTTACAACAAACAATCAATATCATTTCTTCAGATTTAGAAGGAAACAGAAAGAAAGTTATTGTAAGCCGTCGTTTCGGTATTGGTGTTAAGGCTTTTAATATTGATATTGGTGCGAAGGAGATATATTTATCTTACTTGAATCACCTGTATACGTACAATTATCAAGGCGAAGAAGTGAAGAACATTTTAATTCCAAGGACTCCGAATCAAATTTCGGTCTTGGATAACACTCTGTATGTGATCAGATATGTAGACCCTCTTATACAAGAAATATACTTAAACCAATCAACCAATAAACCACCAGTATCCAAAGTATACGACCTTCAATGGCAATATGTAAGTAAAAGAATGTTTCAATATACTCATTATATGTGCTTTGAAGTATACTCTATATATATATACACTTTTTAACTGTTTTGTATTCCTCAAAACCCTAAAAATGTTGTTTCATTAATCCTTTAAACCTGATATATGAATTAAATACTGGACATTTCAAAATAATCGATATAGTTCAACTATGAGTGCAAGTGGATTTCTCTCAGCACACATAGTACTTTCACTAGAGGGAGACATACCTTGATGATATCTTAGGATTTAATAAGACAGTTGCAAACAAGGGCTCTAATCCCGTTTACCTAACATCTGGTTTCTGTGACTCTACACCAGAAACTCTGATAGTAACGGGTGATTTAACACCGTTGATGTTAGGTTGCGAGGTGATAGGATCCCGTGAGCAGGTACACACTGCTAGTTATCACCCGACTTAAGGGACAGTGCAGGCCCGATAGACAAGGACTTCCTGTCCCGTGATGTAGCCAAGTTCAACTAGGATAATTTCGTCACTGAACTCAATCAATGTCTCTGAGCCAGGGTAAACCTGTGGAGGTAGATCCTTTTGTAGAATCTATCATGGAACTAATACAGCACTCGTGTAACTCTTCAAAGCAATTGAAGACATTTTTACGTGCCACCATCATTTACCGGCGGACGGACGAGATTGGAGAAATCGAATAAAACACCTTGGTTTGTACAAATGAAACGATCAAAGTTCTCGAAACAAGTGGGATTCTGCGGGAAGATTGGCCGATCACAAAGACACAAAGAAAGTACTCAATGTTGTGGTAATATTAAGGAAGACGCGTTGCTGAGGGCTTTTTTGCCAGATGTTGACTCCAATCCTTTGGGAGAAATAGTACCCTTTGTTAATTAGAAAGCTTTTGTAATTGGCTTGGGCTATAGTTTTGTCAGCTCTTACAAGAGCAACCATTGTTAACGCTCTGTTTTCAACGCATCAGTGGTAAGTAGATGAGAGCTAGTAAAGATGTAAATTATAGAAGTCCAGGAATTTTGGAAAATGTGCTTGTGCTAGCACTATTTACAATTAGGAGCAACATATCTCCTGGGCATGATGACATAGTTGCAGAGTTTCTGAATATCGTTGGAGGAAGTCAACCGCTACGCTTGCTCATTGCATGCCTGGAATCAGGAGTGTTCCCATCTCGTTATAAGAATCGTACATTTGTAAGCTTAACGGGAGAGCTCTCTTAGAGAGGATGTTGTGGCCGAAGATGTAGTGCATCATAATACCACCAGGAGTTTAGCCTACTTGAAGCACAGCTTTCGAAAAGGACATTACCTTGACTACTATATTCGAGTCAATTGGTTCCGTTCTGCTTGCTGATAAATCTTGTAATCGGGCATGACAAATAGTCATTTTGGTCACCCTTGATGCAGAGAACATGTTTAACTTAGCTCAATGGGTAGCATTACTATCTATAGTTATGTTTTAGGTAAAGTAGCTTAACTCAGCTCAATGGGTAGTAGTCATACTTTAGGTAATGCAGCATAGCTTCAGAATGGCCAACTATATTAAGGTTTGTAGTTGTCTAATTGTCTGGAATTATCTGAAGGAACATTAGCTAATGAACGAGACGGAATGCGGAAGAAGAACGATTAAAATCATCTCCAAAATGGCACAGGGTGTTGACGCATCCGAAACAGTAGTGATGGATCAGGGATTAAGCTGGTAAAAGTCACTCATGAGATCTGAAAAGTTAACTCAATATTCATTAAGATTCTATAAGTGTGTGCACGTGCGCGTGCGTGTAATGAATATGAAATATATTTTGCTGTTTATGTTCTTGAGATTTTTTCTAAGACAATCAGAAATTTATCTAAATAGAGTGTTTTAATCATTTACAAAATAAAAGTTAATATAAACTGCCAAAACATAATATCACTTTATACAGAAATATTTTGTCTATTGTGATTAAAAAAAAAAATAAAAAAAAAAAAAAATAAAAAAAATCCTTACCATAATTATTTATTTTATTCTCAATTTTTATTTGCTATAGGGGGCATTTATTGTCATATTCATGTTAAGAAGAAAAATATGGAAGATTAAAGTAATACATCAATGAATATGCCAAAGATTTACTGTCGGAATTTTTTTGTAATTAAATGTAAATACTGTAATATTAATTAAGTTCATAGTAGGTTAGTGGAAGTTATAACATGAAACATGGTCAAATTACAATCAATACAATTCAATATCAAAGTTTTAGGTTTAATTAAATGATATATTCATTACGTATATAATTATTCAACTATAATTATAATGCCTATGCAAAATATAATTATTCTGTTTTCTACAGCGTGAATTCAACGTCAAAGTGTTGGATATTAGAACGCAAAGGCAAAAACGGGATGATAGGTACATTTGTGAACGAATTGACTGTCCTGACCTTTGTGAAGTTCGCACCTCAGGAGACACTTGCGTGTGTCGTGAGACTGACGCCAGGGACAGAGACGGAGTTACATGCTATAGTGAGTAGACCATCATTGTCTAGTAGATTGTTGTCCTGACCTCTATGAGCTTAGCTATTCAGGAGAAATTTATATGTGTCGTGAGACCGAAGCTAGGTACAGAGACGGAGTTACATGCTCGAGTAAGTAACTAGCAGATATAGTAATATTACACACTCAGTTCGAATACTGTCGAACAGATTGTCCTGATTTCTGGCACGTTCGCTCCTCAGAGACAACTGTATATGTCGTGACACCGACGCCAGGGACAGAGACGGAGTTGCATGCTCGAGTAAGTAACTAGCAGATATAGTAATATTACACACTCAGTTCGAAAACTGTCGATCAGATTGTCCTAACCTCTGGCACGTTCACTCCTCAGAGACACCTATATATGTTGTGACACTGACGTCAAGGATAGAGACGGAGTTACATGCTCGAGTAAGTAACTAGCAGATATAGTAACATTACACACTCAGTTCGATAACTGTCGATCAGATTGTCCTAACCTCTGGCACGTTCGCTCCTCAGAGACACCTGTATATGTTGGGACACCGACGCCAAGGATAGAGATGGAGTTACATGCTCGAGTAAGTAACTAGCAGATAAAGTAACATTACACACTCAGTTCGATTACTGTCGAACAGATTATCCTAACCTCTGGCACGTTCACTCCTCAGAGACACCTGTGTATGTCGTGACACCGACGCCAAGGATAGAGATGGAGTTACATGCTCGAGTAAGTAACTAGCAGATATAGTAACATTACACACTCAGTTCGATAACTGTCGATCAGATTGTCCTAACCTCTGGCACGTTCGCTCCTCAGAGACACCTGTATATGTTGGGACACCGACGCCAAGGATAGAGATGGAGTTACATGCTCGAGTAAGTAACTAGCAGATAAAGTAACATTACACACTCAGTTCGATTACTGTCGAACAGATTATCCTAACCTCTGGCACGTTCACTCCTCAGAGACACCTGTGTATGTCGTGACACCGACGCCAAGGATAAAGATGGAGTTACATACTGGAGTAAGTAACTAGCAGATAAAGTAACATTACACACTCAGTTCGATTACTGTCGAACAGATTATCCTAACCTCTGGCACGTTCACTCCTCAGAGACACCTGTGTATGTCGTGACACCGACGCCAAGGATAAAGATGGAGTTACATACTGGAGTAAGTAACTAGCAGATAAAGTAACATTACACACTCAGTTCGATTACTGTCGAACAGATTATCCTAACCTCTGGCACGTTCACTCCTCAGAGAGAACTGTATATGTCGTGACACCGACGCCAAGGATAAAGATGGAGTTACATGCTCGAGTAAGTAACTAGCAGATAAAGTAACATTACACACTCAGTTCGATTACTGTCGAACAGATTATCCTAACCTCTGGCACGTTCACTCCTCAGAGACACCTGTGTATGTCGTGACACCGACGCCAAGGATAGAGATGGAGTTACATACTGGAGTAAGTAACTAGCAGATATAGTAACATTACACACTCAGTTCGATTACTGTCGAACAAATTGTCCTGACCTCTGGCACGTTCGCTCCTCAGAGAGAACTGTATATGTCGTGACACCGACGCCAAGGATAGACATGAAGTTTCGTGCTATAGTGTCCGGGGAGTAATAGTCGTGTTTGAAAATCGGTCCTACGTAGTCATGCCATTTGTTTTTTGCTGCCTCTCAACACAAATGTCAATGTGTCTCAGTTATTTTTCGTCCGATTATGATTGGATTGATACTGACAGATTGGTAATAAAATTTTCTAAAAAAACTTGTGCTAAGCAATATTTTGTATTTTTTGCCGTTTTACCGTAATTTCCATTCACATATTTAAAATGGTCGCCATTTTGAAACTAAAAATTGGATCAAGTTGGTTATATTTTTTAGAATAGGCGTTTATTATCCTAAAATGCATAGCGAGTTTCATAAAGATCGTTTAAGTAAACTAGGAAATAAAAAAGATTTTGTAAAAAAAAAAAAAAAAAAATAAAAAATGGTGAATATCTGGTAGACGAAGTGTTTTTGGGAAAAAATTACTCATGATGTTCTCTGTATTTTGACTTATTTGACCATTTCCTGAAGTTTGGCACGTTACTTCTGAGACACACTGTATATTTACTTTCTGAATTCTTGTATTGCTTCATTGCACACTGTCTATTCATTGCAAGATTTTACATGAGAGTCTTAGATATGTATAAAAAAATGTATTATGTATTAAATAACAATGTCATATAATTATAACTACTTAATGTACCATAAAACCTGATTAAATGTAGAGTGAAAATTGGAAATCCGTTTGTAAATTTGTATTTAAATTTAAGGTTGTGGTCAGTCAAACCTTACAAGCGCCATCCAACAGCCAACTATAGTCAATGGAGAAGCATCTTATCCAGCCAACTTCCCCTGGCATGTAGTACTCTACTTCACAGCTGATCTCAAGGCATTCTGTGGAGGAACCTTAGTTACATCCCATGTTGTTCTTACAGGTGAGAGATCAACTTATCACTTTAAACAATTCAATATACTCTGATCTATTTGACAGAACTGTAAGTTTGACGGTATGACGATTAAAATCTTGAGATATTAGTTACAGCTGCCTTTTCAATATCTTTTTTCCTTGTAAATTTAGCTTCGTTTAAGGCATTAAAATCAAAACAAAGGGTTGAATATAAGAAAACATTGAAATTACTAATTTACATTATTAGAGTGAGGTGAAAATTGACACAAAACAAATACTATTTTGTGTCTTTCATGTGTAGCTCTTCCACGAAAGAAAAATTAAAGATATCAAAACAAAGGGTTGAATATAAGAAAACAATGAAATTACCAATTTACATTATTAGAGTGATGGTAAAAATTTACACAGAACAAATACTATTTTGTGTCTTTCATGTGTAACTCTTTCACGAAACAAAAATTAAAGATATGGCCCCTTATAACTGAACTTTTATTGACGATTCACAAACTTTTTCTGCTGCAACATCTTGACTATTTAGTACAACAGGAAACATGATCTTATAGAACAGTAGAAAATTAGTATGCACAGTTATTTTAGAAATGCTAACAAACTATTGATGAGATTTGAGACTTTATTACAATATCAATTTTGAACGACAGTGAGGCAAACAGTTTGGTTTCAAAAATTTATATGCACCTGTGTGCATACATGTCAATTGTTTGGTTGTTTGTGGTTTTTATGGGTTTTGAGCTTGAAAAGTAAAGTGATAAATATCTAAAAACCAGTATTAGAAAAATAAATAAACACTTCTCAATACAATAGAAATATACACAAATAGTGTATAGTATGTGTCAAACTATTATATTTTATTTATGTAATCTAAGTCTATTCAAGTGAACGTCACACAACACAAATATATAACAATATAGGCTCAAAATGCATAAATATATTACAATACAAGTATAAAATGCACAGATATTCTAATTGGAACAAATATTATGATTGTTTGAAATAGGAAATTATTTTTTTATTTATTGTATATTTGCCTTATTGCCTTATCGTATTTTTGTACATTTTTGCATGACACAGGTTGAATTTAAGTTATCAGTTTGCGTGTTTTGAGTTAAAGAATGGCTGTAGTTGATTTTAAGACGTATCTTATTATTAGCAGTCAATCTTATTTATTTTTGGCAACGTATGATTTAGTTTTATCTGTATATGAGTTGGTTTTTTATCCGGAGAATAAATGTAAATACTATACCACACTTTACATAAAAAATCCTATCGAAATATACTACGCTATATAGGTATTATAAAAATATCCAAATTAAATAAACCGCTAAACTCCAATATTATACCGTATTTAATTTATATTCCTGGTAAATATGTACATGTAACGATGTGAAATATAATGCTCGACACTTTAGAAAACTCCGTTAAAAGTACGATCATAAATAAAGAAGTAAGAGCAAAAGTTAGAAATTTTGAGAAAATGTTGGGATAATCGTGGAGAATAATTTCGGGAAAATTTTTGGGTAAATCGGAAAATTTCAGGGAAATTTCCTACCAGTGGGTAACGCTGCTATGACGTCACGATCAGCTGACTGTGATGTTACGCGATGACGTAAACTTTCCTGGAATTTCAAGTTTGGGGTCTCTATCGGAGTGAAAACATAACACAGGTGTTATACTTTGTTTAGGGTAAGAAATTTAATTTTTAATACGCCTACCATTTAAATTGTAATTTAAATTCATTATATTGACGCTAATATATAGTTTAGTTTCTTTAAAAAGTAAATTTGATTTGATTGATGTAATTATTGATGTATTAGCGGCACACTGTGTGACGACACCATATAGAGCCCACCGTCCGCCTGCAATAAATATCACCGACCTGGTAGTTGGCCTTGGAAAGACACATAGACCTTGGGAGTATACAGAGGCTGGCACAATAAGAACAAATGTAAGTAATAAAATGAAACAAACAAATGCATCGATGGTAAAACTAATGAGTCGGGAATTTATAAGAGGAATATTATTAAGTTCAAACTAATAACTTCTGGATTTATGGTTGTGATACTTGGAGCAAAAACGTGTTAATAATTGATTAAAATTTGTTCAACATATATATATTTGGATTATAAGGAGGACAATTAAAAAGATTCTGTAGGTTCATATCAGCATAGTAAAATTAATAACAACACGCTCATGGCTAAGCTGAGCGCAATATATGTTATATGAGAAGTGCCAAAACGGGTTATCAGAATAATTTCACAAGACACAGGGAAAAAAATATTAATTTGGTGATCGTAAAAGAAGATAACCAAAACAACTAATACTATGGGCGTATATTTTAACATATTGGATCATGTCTGCTTTTCTGATTATAGAAATTTGATAGTTTTATATTTGAATTATGTAAAAGAAAAATCTTTATGGATAAGCTAAGGGGGACAACAAGATAATAATTTACTATGACGAATAGGCTATATACAGTTTAAATTTTAACAAACTACTATTTAGCTTGTTTCATCGTACTTTAATAGATAAAGAAGAAAACGTATAATTTTTGAACGAATAGACTTGGGGATTTTCATAAATTATTTTCTTGTGTATTTAATGCACAAAATATAATAAAAGCTTTAAAAACAACAAAGTTTATTTTCAATGTACCCGTAACGTAGGACCCTTAAAAACTACACGTGGTCATATTCTTGTGTATATATTATCTGTAGTTATCATAAGGACAAATAAGAATAATATGTATCCATACTATTTGTAATAAATATATATACACTACAAGTAAACGTCACACAACATAAATTTATTACAATATAAGCACAAAATGTACAGATATATTACAATACAAGTACAAAATGTACAAATATTATGGTGATCGATTACGATGTACTACGCTCACCTTCCTCAGACCAGAGGGATTCACAAAAGAATGTTCCCAGAAGGAACACAGAAGAATGGGATCACCATAGTATTTGTACATTTTGTGCTTATATTTTAATAAATTTGTGTTGTGTGAAGATTACTTGTACTGTGTTTATAATAATATAAATTCAGTGTTTTGTGCAAAAGTTTACAACCCTTATCATCAGTGTAGGTTTAGAGATAGGTGGGTGGGTAATTCACTACCACTGTGGGTGTATAGGTGGGTGGGTAGGTCAATACTACTGCTTCATATATGTACATCATTTAAAGCAATATATAATCTACGTTTGGTTCACCCTGATTTGGAAAACGATCCTGCAACATTAGGGATTTAAGTTTAAATTTATATTGAACACAGCTGGTTTAAAAATAAATTTAAACTTAAATACTAAAATCGTTTCTGTTCTTTAGTTATGGTACAGAAAGACTGTGGTTTTAGGGGAATTTTAGAAATACAAAAAATATCTTTTAATTTATATCCATATTGGCAAGAAACTATGCACAATAGGTATTGGATTATTCTTAAGAACTTTTTTAAGCTTTATATTATAGAATATAGATAAATAAAATAAAACTTGTTCAATAGTTTTTTATTAGAAGAAATTATGTTATGCTTTTGAAAACTTATGAATATATGTAATAATTTAAATAAAGTGAAACAAAATCAGTTATGTGAAAAGTTATATTTTTAAGCCATTTAATGTTATTTATATATTAATTACTTTCAATAATCATATGTGTTTCACGGTGATCATACTTATCTATATATTATTCACTGTTTTTATTTTTAACATTTCTGATAAGGTGACAAAGATCATTGTAAACGCAGAATACATGGGATCATCATTAAACTACGCGCACGATATCGCCCTGCTATTTTTAGAAAAAAAGGTAAAACCCAACACCTACGTGATGCCTGCCTGCTTGGACTATAACCTCAACCAACTTCCTCTGCATTCAAGTTTTACTGGATATGTAAGTAATAAATTACTTAGATTATTATACTATATTTTTTTTAAAGTGATATCAGCAAACACAATTAATAATTCCAATAATATCAATATCAATCATTACTTTCAGGTCAAAGTTTTGTTCAGTTGTATTGACTTTTGAGAATATTATAGTTTATCTTAGTGTTCCATCAATACATCATCTGTTAATTAGTAATACTATATTTCAGATGAGTTCAAGGAACATTGTAAATTGTGTGGTTAATATCATAAAGAACACAATATTAAATAAAGCCACTAACCTTTAATACTAAAAAATTATAAGAATCAATTTCATTATTTTCGTATAGCTCAAATCTAAATATACCTGTAACCAAAATTTTGTGCCTGTTTAAATAAAACAAATCATAATTACTGATCGACTGAAAATGAATTAATATCAAATTAAACAATTTTAGAAAATTAGTTCCTAATGTATAGACATTATTATTAACCAAATAATTTTTACTTTTTGTATTGTTTATATATATATATATATATATATATATATATATATATATATATATATATATATATATATATATAGATTAGTAGACTATAAAATGCGATCATTATTATGAGTAACTGACGTAGAATTAAACATTTGATTGCATATATTTTACATCATTAGTGTTGGGTCGTTTTTTAATTTACATTGGTAATAGGAAATAATTTGTTAACAATTATGATGTATTATTCATAGGTGGTTGGTTACGTTATAGTTGTATGTAGGTTCATGGACCGGTCAATTAGTTTATATGTACTTTTAATAAAAAATAAAAAACAACAATATTCCTTTAATATTAAGGCGTCCAAATATAGTGAATCTTATTGTTATACATAATTATTTTGTTTGGGGGCCAGTAGTGACCAAGGAATATCAACCTGCTTATGACGTCTCTATACAATTACAGATACCTGGGTTTGGATACACGCAGGAGTGTGGAGGCACCTGTTCCACCCAAAGTGACAGACTGATGTACACAACAGCCTCAGTGATGAGCTTCAGCGACTGTTATAAAGCATCCAATAAGATACATCAATCCATATTTCACACACTGACATCAGACAAAATATGCATCGGTAACGGTTCAGGTAAGTCACTTTATACCACTATAAGTAGCTGGGTTCGGTTACACGAAAGAGTATGAAGGTACCTATTGTTACCCCAGTGACAGACCACAATACACTACCACCTCAAGCCTCAGTGACGATCTTCATTGACTGATATAATGCATCCGATAAAAACCATTAATCCGAATGTCACAAACATATATTAGACTAACATCGGCAACTGTTCAGGTATGCCACTTTATACTACTAATTAGCTGGGTTCAGTTATATAGGACATTGTGGAGGTATCTGTTCCTCCCCCAAAAACATACTGCAATACTCAACTGCACCAAGGATGAGCTTCAGTGACTGTTATAAAGCCTCCAATAATATACAATCATCCATATTTCACAAACGTACATCAAACAAAATATGCATCGGCAATTGTTCAGGTATGCCACTTTATACTACTAATTAGCTGGGTTCGGTTATATAAGACATTGTGGTATCTGTTCCTCCCCCAAGACCAGACCACAATACTCAACTGCCCCAGGGATGAGCTTCAGTGTCTGTTATAAAGCCTCCAATAATATACAATCATCCATATTTCACAAACGTACATCAAACAAAATATGCATCGGCAATTGTTCAGGTATGCCACTTTATACTACTAATTAGCTGGGTTCGGTTATATAAGACATTGTGGAGGTATCTGTTCCTCCCCCAAGACCAGACCACAATACTCAACTGCCCCAGGGATGAGCTTCAGTGACTGTTATAAAGCCTCCAATAATATACAATCATCCATATTTCACAAACGTACATCAAACAAAATATGCATCGGCAATTGTTCAGGTATGCCACTTTATACTACTAATTAGCTGGGTTCGGTTATATAAGACATTGTGGTATCTGTTCCTCCCCCAAGACCAGACCACAATACTCAACTGCCCCAGGGATGAGCTTCAGTGACTGTTATAAAGCCTCCAATAATATACAATCATCCATATTTCACAAACGTTCATAAAACAAAATATGCATCGGCAATTGTTCAGGTATGCCACTTTATACTACTAATTAGCTGGGTTCTGTTATATAAGACATTGTGGAGGTATCTGTTCCTCCCCCAAGACCGGACCACAATACTCAACTGCCCCAGGGATGAGCTTCAGTGACTGTTATAAAGCCTCCAATAATATACAATCATCCATATTTCACAAACGTTCATCAAACAAAATATGCATCGGCAATTGTTCAGGTATGCCACTTTATACTACTAATTAGCTGGGTTCTGTTATATAAGACATTGTGGTATCTGTTCCTCCCCCAAGACCAGACCACAATACTCAACTGCACCAAGGATGAGCTTCAGTGACTGTTATAAAGCCTCCAATAATATACAATCATCCATATTTCACAAACGTACATCAAACAAAATATGCATCGGCAACTGTTCAGGTATGCCACTTTATACTACTAATTAGCTGGGTTCTGTTATATAAGACATTGTGGAGGTATCTGTTCCTCCCCCAAGACCAGACCACAATACTCAACTGCCCCAGGGATGAGCTTCAGTGACTGTTATAAGGACTCCAATAAGATACTTTAATCCATATTTTACAAACGTACATCAAACAAAATATGCATCGCAATGTTCAGTATCCACTTGTATACTACTAATTAGCTGGTTCGGTGTTATATAAGACATTGTGGAGGTATATGTTCTCCCAAGACCAGACCACAATACTCAACTCCCCCAGGGAGAGCTTCGTGACTATTATAAACCCTCCAAATTAATATAAAATCATCCATATTTCAAAAAAGTACATCAAACAAAATATGCATGGGCAATTGTTCAGGTATCCCACTTTTATACTAATTAGCGGGGTTGGGTATATAAACATTGGGGGGTATAGTTCCTCCCCCAAGACCAGACCACAATACCCATGCCCCAGGGGAGCTTCATGACTTTTAAAAAGCCCCCAATAATATACAATCACCCTATTTCACAAACTACAACAAAAAAAAATATGTATGGAAATTGTTCAGTATGCCACTTTATACTACTAATTACGGGCTCGGTTAAATAAACATTGTGGAGGATTTTTCCCTCCCCCAAGACCGACCACAATACTCAACTGCCCCGGGGGATGAGTTTAGTAACTGTTCAAGGACTCCAAAAAGATACTTTAATCCAATTTTACAATCTAACCAAAAAATAGGGGATCAGAAAGGGTTTTTGGTGAATAACTGGATAAAAATGTGAATAAAAATTTAAAATTTTACATGGCCTTAGTAGTCCGTGTCTTAAAAAAAAAAACTGTACAATAGATTACAATTATATATGTGTTATCATGAACTTTGTTGCACAGATTATAATTATATAATATTTACTGAGACAATCAAGGTCACAAATAATTAAAAAATATATTGAAACTGACTTTAATGGTCTTCTCGTCTAATATTCAACACGGGCTTGTGTGTTTTTTTTCTGAAATAGAAGTACAGAAAAGCCTGTTGTTTACTTCTAATAGAATCCGTTTAAGATATAAACACTTTACTAAGAACCTTTTCACGTACTTAAGAAAAATAATATTTTAATTAAGTCTAGATTAAAATCTCTTTATACATTCACCCTTAGAGCTATTTATATTTTAGACGAACAGAAGCGTTTTAAGAAAGGTTCTTCTAAAATCAATAAAATATTTTAATCAATAGGTTTGGTTTCCCTTGCCTCACACACAAATAAGTTACCTAACCTTAGTGAGCAATCAGCGCGGAAGCATATAAAGGCAAATATGTTTAGTATAAGTGGTTTAATGTCCACTGCATCTCTACCATAATAAATAGACATTCGAAAGAAACATTACAATCAACAACCAAATTTACAAAAATGACGGTTTATTTAAACCATTTTAATTCAAAGAAAACATAAACACCTCTACATTTCCTTAATTGGTCTCGTTACAAACTACATAGATTTACGTTGATTTGAACGATAATGATTGAGTGATAAAGATGGCTCATAATATGACAACTTATGTTTAAATGAGTATTACTTTTAATTCAATTTTAAAAAGCAAAAGTTCAACACTTTGTTACTTATTATAACATTTAATGCAATATATTTAAAACTCTATTAAATATACTCGTACATCATCAAATGTATTTGCTATTAAATCTCAGATAGTAAAGAATACTCCTTTATTTTTGTGCGCCATCATTTTACAATTTGTCTATATATATGTATATATTAATGTTAACTAAAATAATTTAAACACATGAAACAATTCCATTAAACGTAATTGATGAAATGCTAGGCGTTTTACATGATTAATATTTAAATTTTTGCTATACCAAACGTGTTTATTAATTTAGTTTATTTACAATTAATAATGGTTTAGATACATTTTATATAGTTTAGAAGGTGACACCAGTTACAGATTATTAAAAAATTTGTTGTAATTAATTTATGTATTATGTTTATTTCCTGATTCAAATATACTAAACAAATGATCAAATCTAATTTTACAAAAATGTGAGCATAGGGATTTCAGCTTAACTTAGATTAGTTAATACACATTAAGAACTGGGTATATTACTGACCTGTGCGATCGATTACTGCTGTTTTAATTCAATAAATGACTAAATAGGCCTATTTTTCAACAATTTTAGTGTCTGCCGTCCAGAAAGGGGACAGTGGTGGGGGGCTGACCTTGACCTATCACGGGCTACACTACGTGGTAGGGGTGGTCAGCCACAAGCTGTTCAAGGTGAAAGGGGATGCCTACAGCTACAGCTTTGGCGCTTTCACTAACGTCCACGAATACATGAATTGGATCAAACAACATATTCCTGAAAGTAGTTGAGTCACTTTGTATCTATTAGAACTAATATAAATTTTCATAAAATATAATGTACACAATAATTTAAAATTTAAAGCATTTTATTTCATGAAATGTGTTATTTAGCTGTACTGTCTGTCACTAATGTATGAGTTAGATGATAAAGATATCATATAAAAAAATTCATGAAAGAGAAATAACAGTATCATATCTCTCAATGAACTGATAGTAACGTTCTTAACAAATAGTACCAATAAATATTCTGTTCACTCCTGTCTTATGAAACATATTTTTAGTATCATAATATAATTAAAAATCTTGTAAACATTTTTCTTAAACTAAAAAACGTCTTTGAACACTATTACGGTCAATGCAACTTTCACACGTCTTTATTCATTTTGCTTGATATTGTTATCAACATACATACAACATACCTTGTGGAATAAAAGTCCAAGCACGGCTCATTCCATTACTTAACGAATACAGATAAAGCAATAACACTGGTGCATGATTATTGCACCTGCAAATCTACTTTTTGAAGTAACTACTATTTTTGTCATATCCGATGGATGGCTCGAAAGGAGTCAAAAGAAAATCTTAAATGAGAGCATAGGTTGAGTAGTACATCAAATTAAAGGAATTTAGTTGTAGAACATAAACTTACAGATCCTACAACATAAGTGCGCAAAAGGGTTAAAGCACAACGCCACTACTGGCAATGTCAGTGTAAACATCCATTAAAAACTGTTCTTTTGCTCAAAGTTACAGACAAAGCCAGCTTTTGTGGTATGTAAATGGATCTCCCTCATTCTTGTATAGTTATCAAAATAACCTAATATAATGCCTTTAAAATACCCAGCTGATATGATAAAATTCTAGTTTTAGTAATAATGACCACATAGCCCTCTTGGTATTTTCCTTTTTTATTACAACATTCAAGTATAACATTGAACTTTGGGCGGGCTGATGGCCGAGTGGTCTCATGCTCAGGACTTTGAGCCTGGTACAAATAGATCGCAGGCCTGTACAGTTAGAGATTGGACAGTAACATTTTGAAGTGAGGGCTTATATTTATAAGTTATAAATTTAAAATGTCTACTATGTTATTTAGGTATTTAAACTATATCATTAATAAATATGACAGTATTTTGATTGCTTTCAATCTAAATATTCTTCCATGATTATTATTATGCCACAAATTTTGATCCAATTAACATTATTAAGATAATTATTTATATTACATACAATTACTACAGTTTATCATACTATTACTTTGCATGAATTCAGTAAAAATAGTTTACATTAAAATGATGCAAACCAGGAAACTGAATTTATTGAAGACTGAGGAACACCCCATCACGCTTCGCGTCCTAACCCCGACACAAGCTGTACTCGATACACCTCGGCCTAAGGCCTTGGCATGTGACATTTGACTCCAAATAAATAGATTAACTGTATAACGTAAAACCACAATTTAAATGCATTTACGGTATCTCAATCAAATTATATATACTTAATTAAAAATAGGTAGTTATGAAAATATATCATAATTAGCATAGTAATAAGCTACAATATTTATACAAGTTTGAAAAATATAAGTTTGAAAAATGCATGGTTGGTTTAAAGTACACAAACGATTTTACGTGGAGTAAATAAACCTTGTATACCCTTATCAAAATATATATATATATATATATATATATATATATATATATTATATATATATATATATATATATATATGTATATATATATATATATTTCCAATTATATACGTTATTATTGTATTGCAAACTCTAAAGGAATTATAAATTACACCATCTAATATTATAAACTGAAAAAGGTTTTTAAATACTGTACTATTATAATCTGTAATTATTACTTTAACAAATAGTCATTTATTCATTCCCAAAATAAACAATATGACACATGAATTAAATTAGCTGACTATTAGCATATATATTGATTAATCATTTGAATTAAATAACTAAATAATATCATCATTATTAATGTACATGAGCTTTAACATACACCATCTAAGTTAGTTGAACAGCTGAGAAAGATTGTTATCTTTGATATTAATGACATACTTAAATAACGTGAGAGCGGAACAACAGTTTTATAACTATTTAGAGGTAATAAATAAAGGAAAATTACACACATTCTATATAAGGATGTTTTATAAATTATTATAGAAATATTTATAAAAATATTTTAAATAAAATTTTATTTACTGTTTTTTAATATATTTAACAAATTACATTTAGTATTTAAATTGCCTTTAACTGATTAATTATTGTTTTTTAGAATCAATTAAACCTGTAGTACATTATAACAAATGTAAATTTCTGAGGATATAAATGAATGTTAGTATATATACTAAAATAAACATGGATTCGATGTCTATTTAATTTACATTCGTGAAGGTAAATTCGCGAAAGAGAGGGAGAAAAATACACAGAGGCACATCTTTTGTAAATGAACAGGACGTTTCCGGCTCGGCTGGCCGGAAAACTGGTCCTTGATCCCTGTTTACTGTAGGTCCATGTCATCTTAGATCCTACCAAATATTAGTATCCACCATGTTTTGTTCTTGATATATTATTTTTACTATAGGAGGTCTTAGCCAAATCAATTAAAAGGAAATTATTTGCAGCTATTACAACATACAAATGTTTTAATACATTTCAATATTATTGGATAACAATGATACTGTAATAATAATTATGTATTCTTTATTTATAACTTTTAACTAACCTAAGATTTAACTTGGCTTTAGTAACTAAGAATTGTATCGTCAAGTATAAAGACAATAAATTAAATAAATAGTATAATTAGTTAAGATCGTAGATTCGGGCTATTTCTTTATTTTTCCAAATAACGTCTTTAGGGGTAATTACGAAACTAACAATTCCCCATTTTAAAAAGGGCGGGAGTCAGGCGCGGCGGCCGGGCCCCCGTCTTAAGAGACCTTTCATCTTTGTAAGAGCTCTAAACTGTCTCAGAGAAGTGACGGAATGTCTGAAGTTGAAAGTAATTTTCAACAAAACACCGTTCTTTCTATTAATCAAAACATTTGAAAAAAGAGAAAAACGAAATTGTTCCAATAATTATTACAGTGGTGAACTAGTAAACTGTAACACGAGATCTTTATAAAACCTCTTAACACATCTAACTCCTGGTATCTTATATTTAGCTGGTCCTTAAAATGTTGTACCAGACAAGAATAAACTGAAACTTCATTTTTTAATTTATAAATATCTGCAATCCGATACAATGTTTTGTTTAATATATTTAGGAATGTATTTTAAATTGCAATACATAATTTGTAAACATTTTAAAACGTTTGATTCTGTAGGAATATTATCAGTATACAATATAAAAATCTTATGATTAATTGACATAACAAACTAAAATTATTTATATAAATGAGAAATATATAATCCAATTCTAATTTTTATAAAACTAATTCATTTTAAATAATGAAAATAGAAAGGTTTAATGTATCTTCAATGGATATAGTTACAAAAATTAACGTTTTTAATCTAAATAATCTAAAGGAAAACTGTAAATATGTTTAAACAATAGTTATATGAAGTTAGTAAATATACATTAATTTTCCCTTTATATTTTTTTATACATGTACTATCGACAGATGTTTGTAAATGGATGGAGCAGATTGTAAATAAAGGTGACATACTGTCAAATATTGGATGTCAATATGAGTGACAACATCATGACACATTAAACAATCCGTCAAGTTCAGTAGCACAAAATAAAAGTTTTTAATGCATGATTTATAATGTTGTACTAAGAAGGTTTGTCTCATTTTTAATATTAGTTGTTTTATTAAATGATCTTTTCAATTGTTTGTAAAATCAATACTTCTTACATATTTTCATAATATCCTCATTAAAACTATTAGTAAACCATTTTAATATGAAATATATATCCATATGAAAATGGGCGGAAAACCCAGGCTTTGGTTGGGTTATTAAAACTTTGTTTGAAGAAGCTCACAAGCGGAAGGTGAAATCGAGTAACAATTTCCAACTTAACAAATGGTATATACTAAAATACATAACTTAAGAAACATTGTCCATATTCTAACACAAAACTCTTAAACATTATTATGCCAGACATTATATTTATTTACTAATGGAAAAATAATCTTAGTATTTTATACCTTAATATTATTTGTAAAAAAAAATTCATTAAATGTAAAAAAAGTTATATCAATAGAGTTGTAATGAAATGTACTAAAAGAATTATTAATAAACTACAGTTTATTATAAAAAAAAACCAAAACAAATTTTTTTAAATATTACCAGTATTGCACTGAAAAAACTTTATTCAAAACCACTAACCCCTGAAAAAAAATTTTGGTAAGGACTTAATATTGTGATTTGATATTTCGACACTGTTCTAATGTAATTGAAGATAGAATATTTTAATTAATACTAAGTCAACATTTACGCAAACGAATTAACGGTTTCTGGTTCCTGGAGTCAACCAATAATGTGAGGGATCGTTGTTCAAACACCAGGCTTGATTACAAGTTCCCTTATCCTTCTGTATATTTTTAAACTTTTGGGTTTTGGTTAGGAAAAAATCTACTAAATTTTTCGACTTCTTTTCAAAACTACACATCAATAATTTTTTATATATACAAGGAATTATCATATCTACTCTTAAAATCTTTGCAATTTATTTAAAATATTTTGGCTAACTCAAAAATGTGTTACTGTAATAAAAAAGCACTCACAATAACAAAACACTCAGAGCCAGATATTAAACAAACCGGAAAATTTTCACAAAAAACACATATGTTGGAGGCAAAGATAGGTTGGTCACATTTTTAAATTTTAAACAAAAACCCCTAAATTTCAAGAATGATTTTGAAAACAAAGAACCATTATGATTTTAATTGTATGCAATTTTTTCAAAAAATCAAAAAAAAAGGGGAGTTGGTTTTTGCAATTTTTATTTAAAACAAAAAAACCCCTTTTAACATATTAACCGACCCCCCCCTCCCAACATTAAACCCCCAAAAATTTAGCAAAAAGGGGAATTTTTTTAAAGTATTAAAAAAATTTTAAAAAAAATTTTTTTTTTTGTTTTTTTCGTTTAGTTTTTTTTAATTGTTAAAATTTTAGTTTAAATTTTTTTTGGGGAAATTCTTTTTTTTTTTTTCACATTTTAAAAAGGGGTTTTTTTTTTTTTTATGTTTTTTTTTTTATTTTTTTTTTTTTAAAAAATTTTTTTTTTTTTAAAGTTTGTTATTTTTTTTTAAAAAAATGCCCCAAACCCCTAAGTTTAAAAGTTTAAAGAAAAATTTTTTAAAAAAATTTTAAAAAAAATTTTTTAAAATTTTTTTTTAAAAAAAAATTTTTAAAAAAAATTTTTTTTTTTTGTTAATAATTAATCATTTATTTTTCCCTTATTAAAACATTTTTTAAAAAATTTTTAAAAAAACCACCAAAAAAAATAATTTTTTTTGCTTTTTTTCAAACCTTTGGGGAAAAAAAATTTTTAAAGGAAAAATTGATTTGCCCCCAAAAAATAAAAATTTTTTTTTAAAAATTTTAAAAAAATTTTCCTCTTTTTAAATTTCAAAAAAATGAATTCCATTTTTCAAAAATTTTTGATTTAAAAAAAAGGGGAATTAAATAATTTTTTTTAAAATTAAAAAATGGGGGAACTATTTAAATTTTTTTTTTAAAAAAAAAATAATAAAAGCATTTTGTTCTAATGTTTTTTATTTGGAGCTGTTGGGGGCAAATTCCCAAAAAAAATTTAAATTTTAAAAAAAACCCAAAAAAAACCTTTTCCCGAAAAAAAAAAAGATTTTTAAATTTACATTGGGTTAAAAAATTTGGGAAAATAGCATTCAAATTCTACCCTTTTAAAACTTTTTTTAATTTCATAAAAACCAAAATTTAACTTTTTTTTAAAAATTTTTTTTAATTTTAAGTATTTAATTTTTAAACAATTTTAAAAAGGAAAACATGAAAATTCCTAAAGAATTAAAAAAAAACAAAAAAGAAAATTTTTTTATTGAAAACTTGTAAAAAATTGGCCCAAAAAAAAAAAATTTTTTTTTTTTAAAAAAAATTGAGTTTTTTTTTTTTAAATTAAAAAAATGTATCTATCAATAAACCATACGATATATATCTTTTGGAAAAAATACTAAGGGAATGTTACTAGCCTAAATTTTGTTTTAAATATGTATATATAAAATACAAATAATGCTTTACTTGGTTTAAGAAAACCACGAGTACATTCAGTTAAATAACTAGCATTGATATTGTTGTCATTTCGTACAGTAGTAGACGGAATATTTTGCATTTTCGATGCTAATACCTGTAGCTTATTCAATAGTGAAGAGTCGGCACTGGTGGCCCAGTGCTGTACTCCAGCTACTTGGGGACAAAGTGTTTGGGAGATTGTAGGCGATAGGTTCCATGCTCGGTTCTCTTAATACAGACATGGCGTCGGCTCAGTGGTTGTCATCAATATAGACACTACTAGAGAAGTCTGGAGTGTCCGTGTTGAATGGTAGTCAAGGTTCGAGTGTTGTGTGGGGGAGAGAACAATTGTCAAACTTGTCAGTTAGCTGAAAATCAGACCAATACTACGTGGTTCGGATTCCACGTAAAGCTCGTAGGTCCCATAGTTGCCCTGGCTATTGGGCTATTAATAAATAGTCCTTTCTGAGCTAAGTAAAACTCAGATAGTAACAATGACTACACTCGTTCATCTACACTCATTCACTCCTCATATTCGCCCATATCTCTACTATCGGCGACTTAGAGATGAATAATGAATAAAGAACATGGATCTTCATTATATTTTTTTTCTATGTGACAAATTATAGGTTTCCAACGTATGACAACCTTAAAGTAACCAGGCGGTTTTGTTGGCAGTAAAACAAATTAATTAATCACTTTTTCAGTCTTAACACCAGAGTAGGGACTTGCAGTATAACCAGTAAACTAGAACATGCCACTAATCAACTAAATAGTTAAATAGATTGTTTGAGTCGACTTTAGGGTTAGGGAGTATGTTATATTTACCGTAAACGCCAGTTAGTACAGGTTGTACAGTTGTCCATTTAGGCTGGGCTACTAAATATAATGAAGAAGTCTTGGATGTCCCAAAGAGTAGTTGATAGTTGATTACAAAGACTGATTTTACAGTTATTTTAAATATAAAATACTTACAGTATAAGTAACTATCTTATGAATTATTTTGAAATGTTTTTTTTACTAGTTAACTCAATCAAAGATTACAAAATATATACAATTTATATTTAATTTATTGTAATGAAATTATATAAATGTGTTATGTAATATTACAAGCAATTCAGCTTACTTTTAAACATTTATTGGTTGGGAAATCTATTTAATTTACTTCAAGGTTTTAATTAGTAGGAAAAAAGTTGCGTTTAACAGAATAAAATATACATATATATATTCCGTAGCTGCTCACTTTCATCAACTGGAAATGAACATTTAACACTGTATCATATTTAACGATAATCGTAACCAAGGACTAGAGAATGTGCCCTATCTGTCAAACCAGGGCAAGTATGACTTGCTAGTCACGTTGATGCAGTGGTGTTAACCTCAATTTGGTTGACTCTACTAGAACCTCATTTCCAACAGTTTGTCGAGTCTAATGATGTTTGTTAAGCTAAATAGTAACTACTGTAAGTATACATATTTTAAATCCAATGCAAATAGTTTGGCAAAATATTAAGATTATTTGTCTGTCTATATCCCACTTATTTATGTTATGCCTCTTTAACGTATTATATCTCTCCACTTCAAAACTAACTATATTTGGGTTTTTCGTAGTTAAGGTCAGTCATAATGTTATTAGTAAAATTTTCACAATATTTTTAGTTAATTTATATTTACATCCACTCAGTAGAGTATGCCGGTAAAAGATTATACATACAAATACTACGAGGACCAATTTCGGCAAACCACAATTATCAATCTCAAAGAAGAACACATGAAGAGCGTTTGTAAACGCCGTTGAGGTTGTTAATACTTGGAATGATAATGAAAAAAAAAACACAATATCATTTGTAATTAGTTATTTAAAATTGTATTAAGTTAGTGGTTTGTGAGGTTTTACTTTTTTTCTACGTTTTACGCTGTTCTTAATATGTTCTCTCATATGCACAACAGTAGGTAGTGAAATACAGTCAAAATCTTACGAATGAGTTCCCTTTCCATATACCTATATATTTATTTTGGAGTTAACTCTATTCTTCTTTATATTTAAAAAACTTAACTAATCTGTTAAGCTTGGCCAGCAGACCTGCCCGTCACAGCCTCAGTTGGTTTTCGAACCATAGACAGTCGAACCACTGAGCCATAACGGTGGTCATAAGACCATCTGATCAGCATTCCAATCAAAACTCTCTGCTTACTTAATGGTAACAATCCGTGAAATTGTTTCTATTTTGACCTTATTTTAATTTTCATTACGCCTCACTATGCCTTATTAACCAAATGTGTTCCATTCTAAAACTCAAGTCTTAGTTTTTCCGCTAAAGCACATGTTACTCACTGCATTCACGTATGTTTTAGTTACTTATAAATCTATAGGTTTGTAAGTTATTATAAGTAAAATATGAGAACCATATTTTATTCTTAAGATTTATTTTCTTTTTAAATTGATTAGTTTAAGCTTATATTTCTGACCATTTAGCCATTCTTGTTTAGTCATATTATTAGCTAAAAGTTATAATTAACACCTTGTACCCTTGTCTAAATCTTTATGTTTACTAAATTTGCTATGTTTAATATTTGCTTAAATGTTCTCTATCATACGCAAAAAATTGTTATAATAATTTATAAGTACTAGCAAAGTTCTTTTGCCATATAACATAACAAACCATTGTTTACATACCGTAATAAAAAACGTACAAATGAGTGAGAAGTACGATCACTGACCTCTTCCTCAAAACATTGAAGGAACTGAATTTGTTTTTGAACGTAGCATAAATAATTTCTCAGAACACCATTCGAATGTCGACTGTCTTTGTCGAACTTT
>JAQJVL010002462.1:0-97517 GCA_035578905.1 Stictocephala bisonia
CTTTAGTACAGCACACATATATATATATATATAATTTAGTTTGTGATTAAAATACATAATTTTATATTCATTAAACAAAAAACAACAAAATTATCTTCAGACCAATAATTTTAAAATGACGTGAATTGTTAAAAAAATGTATCAACAATCACATGAAAACTGGAAACAAGGACATTATTTCTACTGTCTAAAAATATCATCTAGTATGAACTAACTGATATGAAGAGAATCAAATGCTAAAATTCGAACAGGCATCCAAAATTCTAAGCGATAACCATACTTTAATTAACTTTGCAGTTTCCCTAATCTTAAATATTGAATTTTCAATTTGATTCCCAAAATTGTTAATTTTTTAAAAAGCTTTGTAAAGTCTCTTTATTAAGCTCATGCATTATTAAATCATCTTTTGAATTTATAAACCATGCACTAATTTACTAATTTAGATTACATTTACTATAGTAAAAGAATTTTAATGATTCAAGGAAAATATATGCAATGTTATACGATTAATTAATTAAAAAGCTATTGACAGAATTAACGTCAAAATATAACTCATTTTCGTAACTAACTACGCTATAGAGATGGAAGAACAACAAAAATATAGTATTAAAATATCAGAAATATAAACAAATTATCTACTAACCTTGACGTGAGTTCGTAAATTTGAAGCTGACAAAATTGATGCTTTAATGAATTTAATTTTGGGGACACACATCAAACACTTAAAGGACACATTTTTTGACTCTTCTTTATTCTTCTGCTCCTCAAATAAATTGACCAAACTCAGCCACAAACAAGACATATTATTACAAATAAAACTATGGAAACTAATTCAACACACTTTATTATTCACTCGGCAAACTTTAAAACTGAAATGAATCCACTTTCAAGTCTCCCAGTATTATCACTAACACTATCACATTCATCCGAAATCCATATTCGCCCATATCTTGACGATCGGCGTCTTATGAATAAATAAATATGACTACGTCTTGGACAAACAACAATGGGACACGTTGGGTGTGTCTATTAATTATGGGCAGGGCAGGAAGATGGTGGAAAGGGGTGGGATGTGACTCATGACTTGGTTTGTCGGCGAATACTTGGGATTGAGGAAAACGCCCAGTCTTTGACCAAAGTTTTGGACGCTTTCTCCGCCATTGTCTACATTCCACGGGACAAACCGTACCTCGTTTGTAAAAGTAACTGAGTTAGTTTAATCGTTAGTGAATTTGTTAACTAGTTAAAGTTAAAAATTAAACATCCCCAAAACTAACGAATAAGTTGAAAAGTTAACAGAAAAACTAACGATTAAACTTAATCGTTAATTATTTTTAATCGTTAGTACCAAGCCTGGCCTTAAGGGCCCTGTGGTGGGCTGACACTACAGTTACCTTATCCTAATTCTGCAGCAAGGTAATATAAGCCTGGTATTCCCCTTCCTATCATTTATGTCTCAGCACCTACTCTATATTTAAAATCACCATTTCTCTTAGAGTAAACTAAAAATAATAAAATTTACAAGATAAAAAAATTAACAGGATACCCTGGATATTATTTCAAACCATTTTAAATTACTTCATGTCTTTAATCCTCTTCTTTCTCTGCATTCTTCTGAATTATGATTACTCACTCTTATACATGACTCTTTAAATATTTATCAGTACTTGAGTCTGTTTCCACGGCATTTTTTCAACTTAATTGTTGTTATTAAATTTACAGAATTAGCAGGCAGCAATAAAATGTTGAATCCAACTACAGTCATTTAATACAGATTTTTTTAAATGTAAAATTAATTTTTACATCCTTCACTGTATTATTAATTTTTAAATCACACCAGTAAATTAACTTTTTTCAAGGCATTTCACCAGCAATGAATCTACTGAAAGGTGACGTTAAGATTATAAAGTCCTCTCTTCCTTAATGATGAACTTCCTTAACACGTTTGCTGCGCTAAACAGGTGTTATTGCAACTCTAAAATGCTAAAAATTATTTGTTTGATTACTTACCAAAAACTGGTTTCCATATGTCCGAAATGTTGATTGCAGATGTTTCTGTAACCATTTAAGAAGGAATGGATGACGTCATTTCCGGTACTATAATTGTAGTAGGCCGCCACTGGTGCCAGTTTGTGTATAGTCGCCACGCACATTTTTAGTCGCACGACCCCGCTAACACACGTACTATTGTTCTTTTACGTACAAAGTCAATAAAATAAAAATAATAGAACAACAAATATATTTACATATCCCTCATCAAATGTTCCTTTAGTATAAAAGGTTTCTAATAACCAATGATATATAAAATTATGAAACATTTAAAAAGAGCACGAGAAAATACTAAAAAACTTAAAATTAAAAATAATATATACATCCCCTCCCACCGCCACTTTTTCTTCTTAAATTAATTCCCAATATCTTCATGGTACTTGTCAAAGCACCAGAGTTCGCTAAGTCCTGGTTCGTCCGGGCATTCGCCGCAAATGTAAATTGTTTGTTTTCATTTGCCTTCTTTTGAACAAACACGGCAAAGTTTGGCAACTCTCGTACCATTTGCTCTTCTTTTTTCATTTTTTGACAGTCTATGTAGACTATTTCGTGTTGGTGTCACCATCAGTGGGGCTTGTTTGGGGGGTAGGAGAGCTTCCAACACCTTTAGTCGAAAATCATAGAGGCTGAGTCTCTGATTGTACATATTGTGTAAATACCATGCATTTACCATACACACTTGGAGAAAGTGCACGAACATCTTCTTGTGCCAGCGAAGGGTTTTTCGCTCACAAGAGTAATAGGCCAACATCTGGTCTAGACGGTCGACCCCCTTCATGTGTGCATTGTACTGCATCACAGGCTTAGGTATTGTTCTCTTGTTGTCTCTTGTTGGTGCCTTTCACTATCTCGTTGTCAAATTGGGAGGAGATGTAAAGGACTTTACATTTATCCCTCCATTTTCCCACCATCACACTTTCAGCATAGTTCGCTACTGTTCCACCTTTTGCCAAATGAGCCGACTTCACAGCCTCTGGTGTGAACTTCCTGTCACTACGCAACATGCCTGTTGAGTAGGTGAGCTGTCGTAAGAGCTTAGAGGTTAGCGAAAAACTTTTATAGAAGTTATCCATAAATAATGCGTGGCCCTTTTCTAAAAAATCTGACATCAGCTTCATAACTACTTTTTCAGTATGGCCTTTTCCTCCGCTAGAATCATATTTCCCTGTATAAATATAGAACCGTAGCATGAGTCCTTCAGGTTCGTTTAGGGAGTATATTTTAATTCCATATTTATGGCGCTTGCCCTTTATGTATTGGTGAAATGCTAAGCGGCCACGCCAAAGCACCATCTCCTTATCAATAGTCAATTCACGATTAGGGTTGTATATTTCTTTCTTCTTGTTGTTCAAATAGTCAACAATAAGACTGATTTTATAAGTCCTATTGTTTGCAGGTTCAGGATGTTCGGCTGTTGCAGGTCTCGAAAAATGTAAACATCTTAGGATGACAAGGAACCTATCACATGACATGTATTGGCTGAAAGCTGTTAGGTTGAACAAATGATGAGTTTTCCAGTAATCATTGAGTCTATTTAGTCTAATAGTACCGGTATGTAGGATTAGGCCAATGAAAGTCAAAAATTCATCCAAACATAGATCTTTCTACTTTGCAATTTGAGATTTGGGGGTTACTCTTGGGCCACAAAATACTTCCAAGGCATAGCGATTTGTTTCAAGTATTATTCTCTCCATCAACACAAGATCAAACATCAATTTACCAGTCAATAGGTAAGTTGTTACCTGGTATTGGTACCCTTAGTCCAGGATTACCAGTAAAAGGGATGTCACGGAAGCCTCCCATGGCGCCAGTAGTCGGCGACCACGTAGGGGGGATCAACGCCCTCTGCGTCGTCATCATAGCTGTCTTAACTGGAATCCGACATTTCTTCTTCTTCTGAATCAAAGTTTTCAATAATTTCACTATCATTAACCTCTTCCATTTCACTATATACAATCGTAAAACCTCACAGGACACTGCTCATAAAGCACTGACACATTAAAAATCCGAAATGGCCGATCCGAATACGGTTTGCACTAAAACAAAGTACAAAAACGGCACCACATGCGGCGACAAAAAAAGTGTTCCCCGCCGAATGCTGAACTCACACTGAGACAATGTTGGAGAGTGGAGTTCAATTACTATTACTCTTACTCTACTAGTAAGAGTAATAGTAATTCAATTCAATTCAATAGTACTACAATTGTAGTAGTCCGCGTGGCGCGCCAGTGGCAAGGTACTACAATTGTAGTAGCCCGCAGTCAATATGTTAACAATGCTGGCATCGTGAGGTAACAAAAAAATTTGCGTTGCCAGCATTGCTGATAAAAGGTTGTGTAGAACAGTTTAGTTTATTGGTACGATTTGAAAATAATTGACATAGTGAAGAATATATAATAGTTTACCAATATCAACTTCATCTCAACTTTACTGCATAATAACTTGTTTCAAAATAAATTTTGAGCTATTTGTAACGAATTGAATATCTAGTAAAACAACTAGAGCTGTATTTTGAAAATATTACTTTTTGACCAACTAACTTAAAACAAATTTGTAATTTAAGAAAAGATTACTGATGATATCCAATTATCTTTTTTGTCACGTTTTTGAGCTGTTGTATTAAAGCTTAATATTATATTTTTAATTAACACTCAAGATCATTTGAGGCACGATTTTCTGGAAAATGTAATTTTTTATCCTTGTATAACCAAAAAAATTAAATTCAATAAAATTGGAAAATTAGAAGATATTAACTAAATAGACTTAAATCCCAAATTTCACATATCCCATCTATCTATTTGATTGTGATCAATCTATCTATTTGATTGTGACTACCTACGGACACTCGTCCAATCATACATAAGGACAGACTTAAATTATTTGTAGGTGCAAAATTAAATTGGGGGGGGGGAGGGGGTTTGGTCTGAAATTATGTTTTAGCTTTAAAATATTATTTTCATGGTCTTGATACTTTCTCAGTGCTATGTACTAAAAAAAGAACATATCAAGGTGGTTGTTTACATCACTAAAGTGACACCAATCAAAATGTGATAAATGTTGCTTTAACTGGATGTGATAATGTTTCAGGCAAGAATAATCCTTATATTTAATACGTGAAGCTGTTTTTTGTCAACGCAACTCCTCTCTTATTTCTTAACCAATTTAAATGTTTGAGGTGTCAAAAAATTTGTCTCTGTTCGTAGTTGTGCTATAAGGTCTTAATTATTCAATATTATCACCTTGAAGTGTACGAAAAGCCCTCAAAGTACGTTTTTCGGCCATAAGAATAACATGGAGAGATTTAAATGAATTGAAAAGTAAAAGCTGTTCAAACATAAATAATGATTTCCAAAAAGTTAGAATAGCTTTTGGAATGTAAACAATGGTGTTTGTAATATTGAAGAGGTCAGATCTTTTATAATCTTTAACCAGGGAAGGCTGTAAGCAAGGTTTCACGTTCGATTGTAGGGCTCTGCTCTACTGGACTTACATTCTTGCATATGACACACAGACACTGCATGTTTTAAGGTGAATATGAGTGTAGATGACTTATGTAGTCTGATTGTCAACTGAGTTTGACCTTTCATGAAGGTTTCAATGGTAATCTAATGCAGTTATTTTATTAATCCTCAGCTGTTAAACAAAACCAATGAAATGAACACCTTTGAAATAGGCTAAGTAATATCATTGGGTTTATGCCAATTAATAGGTAGCAATGTAAGTGATGTGAGTGAGATACTGTAAATAAATTTAATATTGTAATTTTATATTATGCAGCTATCCTACTATTTTTAGTCAAAAGTCACTGGCCGAAAGCTAAGGTGTAACAAGAGCAACTAGTGAGGGGGTGGCACATGAAGCTGTAGTGGTTTCCCCTAGTTTTAATTGATTATTTGAACAAGAACAGAAACTGACTGTTGGTATTAGGTGTTTGGTTTCTCAGTACCTGGAATTTTATATATTTTTAAACATATAAAACCCTTGAAAAATAATGATCCTAATCAGATGAGGAAGACAAAGGTTCTTCTCATATTCTTACATAAGGGTTCTTACATGGCAAAGGTTGTTGGAAGTTTGCCATCATTACATGAAAAATACCTCTCATGACGTTTCGATTTGGTAAAACCTGAATCTTTTTCAAGTGCTAAAAACTAAATTATATCTAAACAAACATGATCTAAAATTACGTTCTTAACCGAAGGAATGTTAATCGCCTCAAATTGAGGCGATCGGTTCGTTCGTAAAATGTTACCGACTCAAAATGAGGCGATGTGCGCACGCTCGATTACAGCCGCTTTCAGTTGAAATAAAACATCAATGCCATTTCGAGTACATACCATTTAAAAGACCGTGAACCAGTGTTTGTTTACGTGTCTTTGAATTTTCTCTACAAATTTCCTACGTGGCACAGAGGCTTGTTGATTTCGTTTGTTTAGGCCTACTTCGTCTAACGTGCCATATGAATGAGTCCCGTTCGCCATTGCCAAGCCGGTAGTTGTTTATGTTTATTGTTGTGCTTTTATGCGACTTTTAGTGTTTGTGTATTATTTAACTAGTTTTTATTGTTATTTGTGCTTATAGGTCATCCTTGTCGTTCGAGTGACACTCGAGGTATACTTGAACGACTAGATTCATATTCGTTGCTAGGCAACATATTATATAGTTATTATTTCTTATCTAATTTTGTGTAAATATTAGACAATATGATATTTTTCAGAATATAATTATTATTATGTATTATTTAGCTTGTTTTTGTTGTTATTTATAGTTTATAGGTGATTCGTGACATTCGAGATATATGTCTACAGTACTTGAATGAACTTATTGTCATATTCGTTGCTAGGCAACACATTTAGAGGAATATTTACTTCTAATCTAATTGTGTATAAATATTGGACACTATAATGATTTATATTTGTTCAGCACTAAATTATGCACAACTTGTGTATCTCAGTTTTCTTCTAATATAGTAATTTTACATACATAAATGACCTATAAACTTTTTGTAACATTTTTATAAATTATTTATAACTATTTCTTCTTTGAGTTCTTTATTGGAAAATGTAACTAATTTAAGAAATTCTCAAATATTCCAATAAAATATTTTATTATGTGAGGCCTTTTGCCTACAATGTAGGCATCGTCAGACATCAACATAAAATTCTCTTATGTTGATGTCTGACGATGCCTACGTTGTAGGCGAAAGGCCTCACATAATAAAATATTTTATTGGAATATTTGAGAATTTCTTAAATTAGTTATTTATAACTAACTTTATTTTTATAAAAGTCTTAATTTTATTAATTTTTTCCCCATTATAAATATTTTTAATGTATTTCTTTCTGATAAAAATGAAGTCAATTTCATTCTGCTAATGCTATTAATAAATTTATAGTAAATTTTTAAAAATAGTCTTACAAATAACTAAAAATAATGCGACATTTGGGGGTATTAGCATTGACAATCCTTGGTTTAAACTAATAAACATAAATTGTCTATATTTTAACATAGAACTTAGAATGGGGTACAACAAAATGAACTTTTACTAAGTATAAAAAATTTTTAACTGGGTGAAATAATATACCTAATTAGGAGCTGCCGAGGTCATATGAACTGAAAAAAATGTTAAAACACAATTAAATTAATATTCCAAGTGAGATTACATTAACTAAGCATAAAAAATACTATTAATTTAAAATTACATTAAGCATGCACCTACTATTACCTACAATAACTACTACAGTTAATTTTAATCTGAAAAGACAAAAATTAGTAGGAGTAGAACACCACAATGAAATATTACAAAAAGATGAAGTCTTAGGACCATAGTTAAGTTCGTTTTGTTGTACCCCATTCTAGGTTAAAATGTAGATAATTTATATAAATAAGTTTATTAGTTTAAGAACATAATTTTGTAACATGTTTGCTTAGGTGTAATTTAGTTTTTAGCACTTGAAAGATGTGAGTTTTACCAAATCGAAACGTTGTGATTGGTATTTTTCAAGTAATGATGGCAAATTTCCAACAACCTTTGTCTTCCTCATCTGATATTCCATCATTAATAAATCCAAATCATTGTTCTAATTATAAGCCTGTGTTGTGTCAATTTTAATTTAGGAGAAAGTTATTAGAGTGAGAAAGGGATGGGTGAAGGGTAATACGAGATGTTAAGGTGAAGTGTCTCGGACTGTAGAAGGAAGAGAACCATACTAATGCAGCATGTAGGCAGAATCAAGCATTATATCAAGGCCAAACCATCTTTAGTGGATGTGATTCGATAACACAGTCTGTTAATGTCTGTGATGTTTTCAGTGTGACTGCATATAGGATAACTTTATTTATTCATGCAGGCATTACAAGTTAAGGCCTATATTTAGTATACCAGTCACTCCATGGTTTATAGTAGTTAAATAGTTTTAAGTATAGGCCTACCACTCATATTTGCCGTAACAACAACACATAGCAAGTATTGACAATCAAAATATAATCTGTTTCAAGATAGCAAATTTCCTTTGTTTAATTTTATTATGTATTGGTAAACAGATCTGGTCCATGGTCGATTTCAGCCGCACACATCTACAAGAGGGTCATTTGGCAGTCATGTGGAAAGACACCACTTTCAACTATGCTTACTACCTATGGTTTGAAGACAACACAGTGAGTTATTATTCGATGTTATTCATTCATACTAGAGGTTTATATTACCTTATATTCAGTCAAGTGGCCCAACACGTCAGATGGCGACCGGTTTCGACTAACTCATGTAGACCTTGCACAGTCTTGCTCCCCTCCTCCTCCTCTCAAAGTTCTTATAAGGTTCCTTATGCATTGTTATCATTTCCTCATGCCTTGTTATAAAGCATGTTTTTAAAGTAAGTACCGTTTTGGAATTCCACTGTTGTAGCGCTGCAGTTGGGGTTAGCGCATGCATCTCTATTGGCAAGCCACACATGCAATTACAGATGCACTTGGCAGTGTTAAAGGTTGTTAATTAGTGTTTTATATGCTTCCTCTGATTAAAAATGTCACTGACTGTGAAGTACGCACTGAGATTTTTGCAGGAAATTTTTACTTAACACAATTTTCATATTTTTTGTCTGTAATTTAAAAACAAACAGAGATATGAAAAAAATTTAAATAAAAATAAGTTTGATTTTTAAAGACCCTTAATTTGGTGTGCTACATGGCATAGAGTCCCATTTAAAAATAAAAAAAGCTATTTGTATTTTTCAAATTTTTACTAATTTTTGAAATTATGAAGATGGGATTAGTGCCCAATCATGTTGTTATTCGAAAGGTCATGTTATTGGTAGTAGTGGATAAAAATATATCTTTTTGATGTAGAGAAGAGTTACAGGAACATCAACTTTAAAAACCAAATTTTATTTTACATTTTTTGGCCACCCTGACTCTAGGGATGGGAATAATTAGGTGTAACACGATCTATTTATTTTTTATTTTTGAGATTCAAACATGTGACCCTCATTTTCAGGCACGCTTTGTATTTTAAATGTGACAAAAACAATTTTGAGACGTTCGTCAAATGAGATTTATTAAGTATAGTTTATTGCAACACTCTATGTTAAACAGTTTTTAAATATCTAGGAACCACTATTAATTCAAAACCTCTGATTTCAAGTGAAATACGTGATAGGATAATGGCCAGTAATAGAGCTTTTTCTCAAACTAGCAGGTTCTAAAATCTAAATTGATAACTAGACGAACAAAAATCACACTTTACAAGTCATTAATGGTAAGGCCAGTTGTAAATTATGGCTCTGAAGCATGGACATTAACAGCACAAAATGTGAGAGCACTACATATTGTGCTGTTTTGAAAGGAGAACTTATAGAAGAATATGCGTGCCAGTGAAAGATGCTGAAATTTAGAGAGTTAGGGAAAACAGGAAATGAATGCGATTATTAGCAGAGAAGATATTGTTAGGTTTATAAAATCCTCAAGACTGCGGTGGATTGGTCACGTAGAGAGAATAAGTGAAGACTCCAAAAAATAATCATGAACAGTAATTGGTGAATTGGTGTAAGGAAGAGAGGAAAGGTGATGGCAGCAAGACAAAGAGGATTTGAGAAAGCAAAACGTAAGAGGATGGAAGGAGAAAGCGAGGGACAAAACCGATAAAGAGGCACATCGTGAATGAGGCCAAGATCCACAATGAGTTGTAGGGCCAAGGGGTAATATAATATGTTAAACGGTTCAACCACAGGAGATACTACAAGCGTGGTCTGATCCTCGTGTATGGATATAAAGTTTTTCACCTTAAATTAACTAAAGAATTAATGTACTAATTATGTTTGTTTGATTTATTATATGTTAGTGTTGCTATGCAGTAAAATTAAATTAAATCTAAAATCTAAACGATCGTTATCATAAATAATTTATAAAATAGAAAAAGCTTGAAATTTTTTAGCTGTTAGCCATCTTGAAGCTTGTTTGAATTAAATTTATTTTATAACTCTTCAAATTTTTATGAACTATTTTTATAATAATGTTACAATACAGGTACACTCAATCATTTTTGGTAATATTATTTCAGGGATCACCTGTAAAACCCAAGATGTGTCCTTCAGTAGCTGTGAAAACATTGCCAGTGCCTGGAATCATTTCTGCAGATTTTTATAGGTAAATTAAAATAATATGTTAATTTATGTTTTATGAATAGTTTTGTCAAAACTGGATGTCATCCCAAAAATATCACTATTTTTACTTTGTTCAGTTTTTTAAAACATTGTTTGCAACATTATTATGAATTTTATTAATTGTAAATGAACAAGGAAATGGAGTTCTTTCTTGTATTGGATTTTAATTAAATCAAATTAAAGCTATTACCCTCCTGATAGAAAAATGCTCACACAGAGTAACTAACTGTACTCAATTTGATTTGGTCCCATATAGATCCAGGCATATGCCTTTATAAACATGTCTTTGTACCAGTTTGAAAATATTTTATATTATACATTCATCATAAAGTTGAATGCAATTTATTATTAGAAAATGTGATGATCATAAATAAATCGGTCGTTTGAGAAACCCCACATATCGAAAAAAGTTTCATTAAAAAAACCTTGTACAGTAAAACCTCCTTAATCCGGCATTCTATAGTCCGGAATTGTCTGTAATCCGGCATCAATGGCAATAGACACAAATTACAGAATTTCCTTCACAATGAACATTGTAAAGTGAGCAACTCGACAGCTAGTAAAAAAAATAGTTGCAAGAAGCAAATAGATATTAGATCTTTTTTTCCAGCCATCTACCACTTCTGTTGCTAAAAACCACAAATATTATAGTACAGTACTGTACTGTATTTCATACTGTATTCAAATTTATTTCGTCATGTACTGTACTTAAAAAATGCATTTTAATATTTCTCCTGTACATATATATTGATTTATATTGTTTAAATAACTCATGTTTAAATAATATATACATACAGTACAATTTTGTTGTGCAAATTATGTTATTTTTTATACACCTCCTGTATTTTTATACATGACCTCCATAGTCCGGAAGTGTCGTTAATCCAGAAAGCTTCAAGTCCCAAACGTGCCGGATTAAAGAGGTTCTACTGTAATTCTATATTTTTACATAATTTATTAAATTAAAAAATATAATTTGTTTTTACAAGGTTCAGGTATTATGTTTGCAAAGGGTTAGTGAAAAGTGTTAAAAAGGTTTATAGAAAAAAATTGTACTTACTCATGGAAATGTGGGGTTTCTGAAATGACTGAGCTAAAAAGATGGCTGAGCTAGAATTTCAGCTTCTTCGTTGTCTTAAGTTGGCCAACTCAAAATGTTGTCTAAAATGTATTCAAATACTGTTCAGGTAAGTAGTTCTTGAACTTCCTAAGGTCTTCTAGTTTGAGTTTATTTATTGGCAGCTTATCACTGGGGCACGCCCTTTTACTTGGCAGTTGTGGAGTATGTGTTGGAAGTCCACCAATAAAACTGTTTGCTTTCATTTCTCCTACATGTTCTTTGCAGTAAATAAACTTCATGAACTGAGACACTATAAAAAATTGCTTTCTGTCTCTTGGGATTCTCTGGACTTGATGTTTCTTTTTATAGAAATTTGGCCACCAAGACTTAAAATCCTTTACATCGCCGTAGTCAATCATTGTCACATCGAACTTGCCTTTATCAACAGTGGACATTGTATAAATAAGTTCAACATACTCTTTGACAGTATAAACTCGGACTGCTTTTTTATTTTATTTTTAACAGCGCTAAAATCTCAGTCACAAGGTAAATAAGAGTCCCCTTATTGGTTTATACTGTCAAAACGTTCAATTTCAACTAGAGCCAAAAATACCGAATAACTTTAAGTAAATATTGATCATCTGTCCGGGGCTAAAATGTCTAATTTAATAACTGTATTATTTTTATTTTGGTTGACTTTACCATCAGAAAACACATGAAGGTGTTTGATGTTACTGACAGGAACATCATCAATATATTTCATCAAGAATTAGCACATTTCATTTGGCCCTTTCTTGGTTAACCTCTTCTATTACACATAAAACACAGCTAGCTTCATAGAAATCATGTTGGTTGAGAATAAATCAAGTATAACAAAGAAAGAATAGTAAAAAGAAATAAATAGCTTTAATCCATATTTAATAAACAGCTGTAACACAACTGGCTTTAAGTGTTGCCAAGCAACAAAATCTAACAGCCAAACTAAAAAAAAATAGTGAAGTAATTTGAGAAATAACTCATCACCCCAGGATATGTGGGGTTTCTCAAATGACCATAAATTATTACCACCCTTTGTATCCAAGTCCTGCTGTGTATGTGTGTGGTTCTGTACATACTGATAGGCCTCCTACTGAATAACAATATGACTTGCTCATGTCAAATTTGCCAAATAAATGGAGATGAGGGGTTTCTCAAATAACAAAAATAATTAAAGTAGCAACAATTTTTTTAGTATAATTTGACTATCAATAAGATTTAACCTTTATTCTATGATACAGAAATCTCTGTGGTAAGATTGACTAAAACAAATATCAGAACAAAATTCATATATTTTTAATTTAACATTAACACAATTAATCATAAGTTATTTTAATCATTGAGCAACTGTCAAACTATTTTATTTTTTTTTTAATAGAAGGAAGTACTGATTTAGTGCATTAGACTGATCTTTTCCTGTCATCATAGCGAATGTAATTCTGCCATACATGTAAGCGATTTATTGATATTGCCAGATATCTTTTAGTATCATTACATTAGTTTCAACATTCTTGTATGTTTAGTGTTGTGTTTTATTTATTCATTTTTTTTTAAGTGAATGAAATAACTGATAATTTTCTCTTTTATGGGCACTAAATTTGCACACAACAGTAACAGTAGTTCCATGATATTTTTATGTTTTTTCTAGAAAACTGATTGAAACATGCTTCCCAAAGTCAACAGTGAACAAGATTCGCTGTTATGAGCTCTATTGTATCCACCTAGGTCTCGCCACGTCGTCTTGTGTCCTTGAACATTCACGCCGACTAGCTGCTACCATTTTTGAAGTGACTGGTCAGCCAAATCCACTTGATATTCTTTAAATGGAATACTGCTATATATATTGAATAACCTTTTTACTTGTTAAGCCACATGATACTGTACAATATTGTGAATAGACCAAACGATGGTAGAGTTTATAAGTCACTTCACATGAATGAAATTTAGACTGTGTCAACATTTATTATTTCATATCTAAATAGATTAAATTAACATTTTTGTTTATTTTATTTCCAATTTACTAAATAATGTTTGATTGTTTGAATTTACTACTCTGAGAATTCTGTGATATCTCGTTTTCAGTATAAAGGTAATTTAATATATATCATTTAATCTAGTTGCATTGTAAGATTCTTATATTTATTTTATCTTATATGGTAACTAGTTCCATTTGTTCTAGGTAATTAATGATGTTATATATTCTTATTCTACTGTTATCATTCCTAATAGTACAAATATCACTCTTTTGTAATTTTACCAGTATTTTGATTGTATGTAAGTAAGGTTTTGTCAATTTTGTATTGTTATAAAAGTGTTTTAAATAAAATTACTGAACGTATATCTTATGTAGTTTACTCATTAACTGTTCCTTGTTTTCAAAACGGTCCAATATGGTGGTCATTCAAATTTCATACTAAAATTATGTACATTTTTCTTTACATATGCATATATAAACCACACTAATGTAAGGCCGGGGACTACTGGCCGGCCACTGAAGATCTTTTTGTACTCGTTTTACCAAGTTTTGAAATGTTGAGTAGGAGTATATAACTAAACAAAACAATTGTTTGTATGTATAATTTATTATGAAATTATAAATTCTTTTAAAAATTAAAACTCCACTTGTTTTAACGAAATATCAATTAATCTAATTAAAGAAGTAAAAAATGAGTTATTAAAACCAGTAACTCATGGCATTAATTCATCTTTAATAACAGGAATATTTCCCAAAAAACTAAAAATCGCTAAGATAATCCCAATATTTAAAAAGGGTAATGCAGAGAAATTATGAAATTATAGGTCAGTACCTCTACTTCAAGCCTTCTCGAAAATTTATGAAAAAAGTTGTTTATAACCAACTAATAAAATATCTTGAAGAAAATGGGCTGTTAGTTAGATGATCAACAGCACGGATTTATATCGGGTAAATCAACATCACAGCAGGTGTTAGGTTTGTACAAACAATTATAGATGCAAAGAATGAAAAAATTATAGATAACATTTTGATTCCTTGATAGGAAAAATTGTTATTGCGTTTTTCTAGATATGTCCTTTAAAGCAATGAAAATTTACCATTTAACCTCTTGTAATTATCACACAGTAACAACAAATAAAAGTATACAAAGAAACAATATACTTCTTGAATATGAAACTGTCTAAGAATCAAGATCTTGTTTAACTAAATCACAGTTTAACTAATATACTTAATTATATTAAATGTTGAACTAACTCTTGTGAACATGCTGCCAAATGTAAAGTTACGCAAACACTAAGTTAATAGTTAACATAAAAGTAACTAATTGTTAAGTCATCATGTATGTTCAGTAAATGGAACATAGTCAAGAGTACAATATAATTTACTTACTCATTAGAATATTGGATAAAGATGAATATAAAACAATTATATTTAGTTAAAGAAAAGATATTTATTCGCATAGTATTTTAAGGCCACATTTGTATTTATTAAATAACTTATATTATCAGTGTACTTGCAGATAGTAAATACTACCTTCACGTCTGTCCTTTCCAACTTACAAGCTTATCATAAACGTTAACAAAATGTTGGACAATCACTCAAACAAAAACAACTGAAGGTAACTTGTAGTTTAAATGCAGATTGGGTCAGTGTTCCTTGGTTGGTCTGCCACAGTTGTTTTTACATGAAGAGGTTGAAGCACTTTCATCCTTTTTCCAAGACTTTGGGCTTGCATCTAAATCACAACAGAGTTGTTTAAATATAAAATAATGTTTTTTATTTTAAAATATGAGCATTTAAAATATTTTTGTAAAGCAATTGTATTCACCTTTTTAACCCATTGCGGTAGAGTCACAAACATTACTCTGATTTCTGACTCACGAGTGGGGCTAGTGATACTGTTCCTAGGCATTCATTACTGCTCTGTTAGTTGTTTGTTTTTCCACTAGATAACAGGCATATGTCCTTGTTAATTCTTTTCAGAAACTGCTGTAATTTGTTTTGTTATGTTGTAAAACTGTAAAGACAACCAATAACGAAATTATTAGTCCTTTTTCGCCATTGTTTGTTTACGTCTGTCTGGCGTCTCCTCAGCGCTTGCGTTCTATCTTTCACTCGTATGCATCGTGATATAATAATTTGAAGTTGTTTACTATTACGAAATAGTATATTAGGCCTATTTAGATTCATTTACTTTTATAAATTGATTCGGGAATTTTGCGTAGGTTCTTCAGAAGTGGATAGGTATTTAGACAGGGACTTTGATTTTGGAATAAGTCAACTTCTATTCCAATAGAATGTGTTAGTGAATCTGCTAGTGACATTAGTCTGTTAGTGACTTTTTATTTATATATTATCATTATTTTAACTTAACCAAAAATGTTAAAACTTGTTTTCTATGTAAAAAACATAATAACAATTTCTTTAAAATAATCATTTAAGGTATTTAACCCTCCTGTTGTTTATTGCCGATGCGTCGGCAATTCAGTACGTCTCATAAATGTTTATTGCCGATGCGTTGGCAACTGTGCAGTCCATTGTTACATATGCTATTCTGGCATTATCGTTCCGTCAATAATACTCTATGTGGTATCAATCGAAACAGGAGATGATACCGAATAATTGATAGTCGAGTATGATCGATTACACGCATCGAGAGAATTGTGATTTGTTTATAAAATAGCTGTAACAGTCAGTGATAGCTGTTACGTTGTGTGTACATAGTTTTGTTTTTTGTCCTTTCCAATTTTTGCTGAGCAAAACATTTGTATATATTATATATATTTTTAAAGTTTACTGAATTTTGAACAAGATGGCTATCCTGGATTTGTTTGTTTGTGTTATTTTATTTCCATGGTAACAGTGAAAACTTTTCTAAAACAATGACAAAAAAATGTTTTCTTCAGTTTTGGATGCACAAAATTTTCAAAATGAAGGTATGTACATAAAACATATTGTAAAATATTCAGTGTAATATAAAAAATAAAATGATATATAATAGTATGTATTTATAATAATAAATATATTTTATATTATTCTTCAAACAAATGTCTGGAAATCAAGCTAAATCCGCCCAACATTTTCAGGATACCTAGTGAACCCTAGGAGGGTTAAAGATGTTTTTAAAAGAATACTTGTATGTACTTTTGATATTTTTAAAAGTAAAAAAGCACAAATTTATGATAAAAAAATCAATGTGACTTTTCCATAAATCACAAATAACAATATTATTAAGAATGTTATTGACTAAAAGATGCTAAAGATTTTGTTAATTTATCAGTATTCCAACTATTTCTACAAATATTTTAGTAAAACTATGCATTTTGGTCTAAATTAATTAAAATCGCCTGTGCTGCAGAGAATACATTAATTCCTTCCCCAATGGGTTAACAAAATAAAGTATATAATTGTATTTTAATGAATTTTAAAAAAATTTCTGTAAATGCGCAAACAATTACCTGGCAACAACCAAAAATCTAAGTGGCGGATCGAGAGTTAATAACAAATAAATTTACTTCATTGACAATTATTATTGGGCCGGGTAGAAAGCAATCTACGTGTTATATTTAGCAATTGTAGGGGTTGCAGTAGCAGAAGAGAATCCTTCCATCATTCAATTACCTTGCTTCACAGGCATGACTAACTTCCACCTAATGAAATTTCAAAAATTAAACATACAGTTGAATTTAAACTCAGCCATATTACTTAGAACTAAAATTAAAATAAAATGAAAAGTTTGACAACAGTATTATTGAATCATAAAATAATGAATAACTTAATTTGGGATCTGTAGGCTACAATATTAGGTTCTCCATATTCAGCCTCAATATCCAGCAAAAATTGTTTAATTTCCTATGCACAAGGGTATGATTTCCACTTCTTGCCATGGAGAAGTGGTAACTTTGGATAACATTTCAAAGAATATACATATGAGTATATTTTTTAGTTAAAATTTAACATGCAACACTAACCTAGCCTACTTCTCAATGTAGTTGCCTTAGTTGTCAATGCATTTATTGTACCAAGGAATCAGTTTTTCAATTCCGTTGTTATACTCTTCAGCTGCCAAAGATCTGAGCCAGGATGTCACTTCTTCTTTCAGTTCTTCATCGTTTCCAAACTGCTTCCCAACCATGTTTTTAGTTTTGGAAACAGATGGTAATCTGAAGGCGCGAGGTCCGGACTATAGGGAGGGTGTCCAAAAATTTCCCACTTTAGACCTTGAAGTTCTTGCTGGGTTCGTATCGACGCATGGGGCCAAGCATTGTCGTGGATCAAAAACACTTTTTTTGACAACATGCCACGTCTTTTGTTCTGTATTGCACGTCTGAGTCTTTGAAGAGTTTCGCAATAGGCTTCTGAATTTATCGTTTCTCCTCTTGGCAAAAACTCGACATGGATTAAACCTTTGTGGTCCCAAAAAACAGTTGCCATCAATTTTCTTGTGTTCAGATTCAATTTTTCTTTTACGGGTTTCGAGGGCGAGTTTAAATGATACCAACCTATGGATTGTCGCTTTGTTTCCGGACTTTTGTATGAAACCCAAGTTTCATCTCTGGTCACAATACGATCGAGAAATTGTTCCGGGTAACAATCACTATCATATCAGGTAAGAAGTTCAAGTGCTGCTCCCATTTGTTTAGTCTTGTGGACTTCTGTGAGAAACTTTGGAACCCACCAAGCGCACATTTTTTTATACCCAAGATGCTCAGACACAATATCATATAAAAGGTATCGAGAAACGTCTGGAATAGCGTCTTTTAAAGTGGTTAAAGTGAATCGCCAGTTTTCCTGAATTTTGTCGTCAATTTTTTCTTCAATTCCTCAGTTACAAGTGATAGCCTCCCAATCCATTCTTCATCGTGCACATTGGTTCTTCCTTGGTTGAACATAATGCACCATTTCCTCACTGAAGATTCATTCATTACATTCTCACCATAAAGTGTTTATTTGCCAATAAATTTCGATAGGCCGGACATTTTGAGCATTCAAAAACCGAATAACACTGCGCATTTGGCGGGATTTTCAATGGGCGCTGCCATTTTGAAAGTTTACAGAGCAAAGACGCGTGACCACACAGGAATGAAACACGGCTCAAACTGACAGGACAGCCAGTGGTAACTAGCGTGCTCGCAGTCGCAGTAGTGGGGGATCGGCGTCGCACGTGATGCACAATCGTTCTTTACTTTCTGGATGACCCTCGTATTACAGATTACTTTATAAGTTCCTCTGGCCTGAGGATGATGTGGTTCATTGAAATTTATTACTGAAATAATTTTAGCTTTGTTATATTTGTTTTATATTACATTTTTCTAGTGTTAGCGATTTCTGCTAAAAAAAGATATTTAACTTACCACTACAACTGATATTAGAGGAGTTGATGGAACTTGAGCATGTTTCTACAACAGCCTGTAATTTTGTGACATTGTTTTGTAATTTATTCACTTGCTGTTTCAGTTTGGAGTGTAATGTTGTCATGGACTCTCTTGAAGTTTTAGTTTCACTGCAAAAAGAAAAAAAATATTTAATCAATCTGAAAGGACACAAGATAGGTTCTTCACTACCCCAAAATAAAAGTAGCGTGTTCATGACTTCCAGACAATGAATAAATGAATAAATGAATTTTTCCTCAGTTTTACAAATCAAACATACAGTTTCTATGGAAATTTACAACAAACAAGAGAATTGTGGTGTCCTCTCCTAGGTATGGGTAGATTCTCGATTCCAACAGTCAATTTCACCCACAGATTCTCGGCCCTGAAATTGGCATTTAGATTCAATCGTAAAAGTTGATTCCAACAAACAACTATGATTTTTAAGAAAAGAATGAGTATATAAACAATGAGTTACAGACAATACAAGTTATTCTGTCTCAAAGAACTTTAAAATATTTCCTCAATTAAAACTATAATATTAATGAATAATTCCAATTTATCAATATAATATTAATAAGTGAACAACTGATATTATTGTGTTAACAAGGTTGGTGTTGACAAGCACATCAGTAGGAACGATAACAAAGGCAAATGGAGGAACAATATTCATTATCCTTGACTCAACTACTCAAGCATCTTCTTTCATTTATAAAATGATAATACAAATATACGTCTTCTTTAGCAAAAGCGTCTCGTGTTTATGAACTAGGAACACTTATATTTGTGTCCATATACAGATATTGCTTGCACAATACAACCAAGAAGTGTACAGACAATGAGCCATGGGATTTGTAAAAGGGAAAATGTAGTAAAGGCATGATGCAAAAATAATGGTATTAAGCAATTGAATGTTTTGGTTGTTTTCCAATTCAATAAATTCTTTTTACTGTTTAAGTTAGCAAATTATCTCTACACCCTGACTGTGCAATACTTTAAATCCACCAATTAAATAGGGCTTTCAAACACAAACTGGTGCAATTAAACATAAATGTATTCGGGTGTAAACTACTTGTGAACTCTACTGAACTGAAGCAACTGTTTTAATTTGTTCCTGGGTTTAAAAAAAAAAAAAAAAAAAAACTATTGTGATTTGAGAGATACATTATTACCAGAAAACTGTTTTTGTTTCTAATGGTATAAACAGGTTCTGATAGTAGACCTTGTTTTTAATTTACTTAAGACTACAAAGTAAACTGCCATCTTATTTTAGTCGCAGTAATGAAATAACTGACATTAGTCTTGTTGTGGATAGAATAAATGCTGCTGACATGTAAGGGCGGAAGGGTAGGTAATGATCCCTTCCTACTGACTGTAGCCCATACCCGCCAACCCATACTGTAGAATTTATTTCTCACGGTTCATAGGAAAGCCATACGTTATATGTATTGAATGAATAATGAGTTAAGAGTATTAGAAGGAAATTAGTCAGTTATACAGTCAACTAAAATAACTGACTAGAAAGGAAAATGTCTGACTTGTTAGTTGTTTGTTAAAACCAGTCAGTTTCCCTACCAATAGTTAGCTGATAACCCCACATATTAATCTGACCGTTTGTCTACCGCACATATTTGACCCATGTATATTGCTAAACCTGCTCTGCTGTATAGTTGTAGCATGGCTATGAATTATTGTGGTCATAACAAATTAACATATTTTCAACCTGAGTGATTTTGGATTCAGGGAATCCTGAAAGGGATATTCAAAAATTTTCAGGTTAAAGCTAAACACAATAAGTAAAGTTCTTAAATATTGAATGGTAAAAACAAACTTTTTTCCTTATTAGAAAAGTACTCCACTATATGTCCCCAACTCCCACTAGTATTGTTTTTCTGAAACAAGCCACTTCAATTATTGTGATGTGCAAAAAATGTAATAATTTGTTGACAACAAAATAAGATATGGAAAATATTGCCAGGCTACTCTACAGCTTTTTTTCACTGAATTTAGAGGTCAGTGAACCATCTTTATACTTTAATGATTCACTATTTATTTTGATAAAAGCAAGATTTATAATCTTTTTTTCTTTTTTAGATAGTAAATTTTTAAGGTTGGATGTTATACACTAGTTAAGTGTACAATCACTTCCCATGTATATCTAGATGATTTAAAGTGTGTTTAAACACCTATAATTTTTCTATTCAATTGACTTATCTTTTATGGGATATCTGTCTCTTGTGTACTTTTTATTACATTCTAATAAGATAGTGTATTTGAAGAGGATCGCTTCATATTTTTAGTTTAGTATTTGTTAGAAATTGCCTTTTTAACATTATGCGCTGTGATGGAAGTGGTTTGATTTTAAATTTTCTTACAAATATTTGATTTGTTTCAAATTGAGTGTATGTGTTGTAAAGGGTATGTCTTAAGGTTTTCAAAAGCAATAATACATTTTTTATTGAAATTCCTTATTTTTATTTTTTGTGATTGCTTATTACGGAATCTGAGCAGCCACTATAATCTATCTTTTAACAGTATTCAAAATTATTTTTTTAATTTTAGTTTTTATAGCAAGTTGATTTAGTTCTATCAAAATGGGATAGGAATCACATTCCTTTACATTTTTGCGATAATTTGAGTGATTATACCTTTTTACTACTCGTTCAATCTAATTGAGTTTATTTGTGTCAGTAAAAATATTTGTAAAGATTTTTCTGAAGTACATAATTATAAATTTAGTACTCGCTAGCTACATAAGTAATAATGTTTAAAAGATGTTTTACGCTTTTGGTATGAAGTCTTCATGTGCATCTTTATTTATTTAAATTTTATATTCCTTGTATATTTCTGTTTTGTTCATATGTAGATTATATTTTTCAAGTATTTTTTGTGAAAGTTAGACTCACCCACCCCACTGACTCAGTAAAGCAGTTAGTTTAGATTAATTACTTGAAAAAAGCTTGAGTTGCAACAAGTTGAAACATCAAGCAGCTTTTCTCCAGGAAATGAAGGAACATGTCCAACAATCCTTTCTACTCAATCATTAAAAAATGTTAAATACAAAGTTGACTCACAGTATCAACCTGGAACAAGATAAAAAAAATCAAGAACTTAAGAGTTAAAACTAAATTGCAAAGTCATGATATAATGTAACTTAATTAGCGAAATTTTATTAAACTGGTGGTTGGATTAAAACTTGCAAATAAAAATACTGTAATACATGCATTTCTAAACTTAGGCCTCTTGCTAGCCTAGTGGTTAGACTTCTGCTTCACATGCAGAGGGTCACAGGCTCAAATCCCGGGAGGTCCTCTTAAATTTGCCAAAGGGGTTTGGACCATTGTTCCTCAACAATGTTAGAATACAATGTTGAAAATGCATAGACAGTAAGTTAAAAAAAAATAAATAAAACAACACTAAACATGCATGAATGTTGAAACTAGTGTAATGTAAAAGATGTCTGGCAATTTCAATAAATCACTTACATGTATGGCAGAATTACATTCAGAAAGGGCTATTGCTATGATGACAGTGTTTGATATTCAGGAGGAAAAAAAGCAGTCAAACTACACTTAATCAATACTTCCTTCAAGAAAATAACTGATAGATCAAAACACCATTGAATTTCAAATAGCTTGGTGGAATTGATAGGTTAGTAATAACTTAACCCGAGAGTGGTCGTGCCTATAATGCAACCTAATATGGTTGCTGCGGGTACAGTGACCCACAAATTAAATAGTTCGTATTTTCCATTGAACTTATAGTAAACCCTTTCCATTGATTTGATTAATATCTTAGACTCATGGCAGTAATAAAAAACGTGATTTGGTCAAGAACATTCAGTGGTAACATATTTTGCAAAATTGAACAAATTACGTGTCAAAAAGTCATTTTTTGCTATATGTTAGTCTGTACCGGGTCGTTTTGACCGGTACATTTCGTTTTTTTTCGTCGTGGTCTGCCAGGCTGCCTGAGACCGCTTGTGCCCGGCGATTCGCTTACTTTGGTGGCCGTTGGCTCGGACTCGGTCGTTACGTGTTCCAGCCTTTGTCTGTCAGGTTGGCCGTCATTTTGTCTTTGGCTCTGCCTGCTGAGATTACCATGATCAGCTAGAGACTCTAAAACGTAAGTGTTCATTTGTAATTTCTAATATCTAATCACCCTTTTGGTGAAAATACTTTGTTTAAATAATATTCTGGTTTATTTGTCATTTTCAGGGTTTTGTTAAAATTGTATTCTTTGTCTAGATATTGGTTAACCTAGGTTCGAGCCATGTGCTCAATGTTACCTTTTTAACATTAATTGCTTTATTATATCTGGTTTTATATTTATTAGTAGTTCTGTATAATGTTTTGTTGAGCCTTTTTCAGTTGGAGTTACCGATTTACCATCTTTTTGTTAATTGACAATAACCTAGCCTATCTGTTTAGTTTGAATTTCATGTTATAACATTTTGCTCCTGTATCCATAGCCTAGTTTTCATTAAAATCCATTTTGTAGCCCCTGAACTGTTGTAAATAGACTAAAATAGGTGTACTTTACCTTCACGTCAAACAGTTCACAGTGTGTGAGTTGAGAATACCAACTACATGTTTCGCCGTGAATACGGCATCTTCAGGTTGTAGAACATAAAAAATAAATAAGTCCCAGTGGGATGCGTCACAAATTAATTAAAAATTAATGTGTAAACTGTGTTTTTTAATTAATTTGTGACGCATCCCACTGGGACTTATTTATTTTTTGTTCTACAACCTGAAGATGCCGTATTCACGGCGAAACATGTAGTTGGTATTCTCAACTCACACACTGTGAACTGTTTGACGTGAAGGTAAAGTACACCTATTTTAGCCTAGTTTTCAGTTTACCATTTTTAGTTCCCTATATGTAATTAATTCTTTGGTAATTTGTTAAGTTGTAATTTGTCTTAAATCTGTTTTCCAACATAATTTTTCATAGCCTAAAAATGGATCTTTTATTTTTTTAGTGTGCTCCAATCATGTATAATTTTGTCTGTTCTTGTGTTGTTTTGCCATTTCATGTTATTAGTTGTTATGTCTAGTATTTTTGTTGTTGTGGCAAGACTGTTTTTAATGTGCTGTGGTTTGGCCTTGCAGTCCAGGGTCCTTGAGTGGGACTTTCTCCCTCAGCCTGTCGTCCGGGGATGGTCGACCATCTTCACTGCTAGCCTGGCCTGAGGACCATGTTGGAGCCTAGAGTCGCCCGCTACCCTCTCTCCATCTTTGGGGTAGAATTCTTCAGTCCTCAGGTCAGTGCGTTCCATTTTTGTTCGCGGCGGCTGAGCTGGGGGTAGTGAATTTTTGAAAAGAAATATATATTTATAGAAAGAAAGAAAAACCAATAAAAAGGAAAAAGAAGCTATTCTTCACTAGGCCTAGGCCTAGGAACGGGCCATGAACTTTCAGGGGCGAGGATCAAAGACTGCCATGGGGACTTATATATATATATATATATATATATATATATATATATATATATATATATACAATAGAGATAATAAAAGAAAGAAAACTTGAACAGTGATTCAGGCCACAGACATGGGACTTATAGATATATGTTTATTTAAAAAAAAAACTGTTAATATTTATTGTTAATTTTTATTTAGTCTATTTTCTTGTTACATTTGTTTAAATTTTTATATTTGTTAGGTCCCTATGGTTAAGTTATGGTATTATTTATTTATATGTTTAGGCCTAGTGATGGTTATTTATATTTTTCGTTCATTGTATTAGGGAGGTCGTGAAGTGACTTTTTACTAAAACGGTACCGGGTTATATTTTATTTTTAATTACTTCTTTTTTAAAATTCTTCACCAAAAGGGGATTATTGTTCTTTTGCTTAACTTCTAATTCGGAGCTGCCCAGGGATTCCGGCTTACTCCCTGGCCTCGGTGGAATTATGGGATGGTGGGGCTAAATTGCCGGGTTATTTGGGGTTATCAAAATTGTTTCTAATTTGTCACCTTTTAAATTGTTAATAAATTTGTCTTACGTTTTGGGTGTCTCAGGCTAAGCTGCAGATAAGCCATGTAGTTGTTAATTGTTAATTTTGGTATTTGTAGAGTTTGTTGTTTTTGTAGCTTTTGTTTTATCGTGTTAATTTTAGTGTTCTTGTTATTTATTTAAGTGAAATTAATGTTGTGGCCTTCTGCCTATTTATATTGCGGCCTTCTGCCAGCCAGTTCTGTAGTTTAAACTTGATAATAAATTAGTTTTGCTCAGCTGCCGAGTGTTATTTTGACCCTCCAACTGCCGCCCGTGATCCCATCGCTTGACTTGTTTTGAGCCATCCCCCAGTTGGCACGCTTTCCAGCTTTGGTGGGGGGATGGGTCTCAAGTCCTATGATATATAAAATGAAAAAATCCATTTTTAAAAACTAATTTAGTTTCTGTGATATAAAAGTAAGTATAACTAATTGACAAAATAGATTTAACTGCTCCTTATGATGTTAAATCTTTAAGAAATTACAAGAAAAATTACGTTTTATATTATTGATAAATCTATACAGTAGTCCCGCAAATCCGAACTTTGGTAATCCGAAACAGAACTTAACAGCAGATTTTTCAAAAATTAAAATGCAGTTACTGTAAGAACCACTACTTTATAAGTAAAATTTACAAGAAAATATTTATGCTTAGTTAATGTAATCTCATTTCAGTTTGATTGGAATATTAATTTAATTGTGTTTTAACATTTTTTCTTTGATATTGTGACCTTGGCAGCGCCTAATTGGTTATATTAATTTCACCCTGTTAACATTTTTTATATTTAGTAGAATTTAATTTTGTTGAACCCCATTATATGATCTAGGTTAAAATGTAAATAAGTTTATTAGTTTAAGAACGTAGTTTTATAACATGTTTGTGTAGATGTAATTTAGTGTTTAGCACTTGAAAAAGATTTGGGTTTTACCAAATCAAAACGTTGTCATTGGTAATTTTCACGTAATGATGGCAAATGTCCAACAACCTCTGTCTTCCTCGAAGAAAGTATTATTTCAAGAATTTAACTGTTAATAAACTTTTCAAATATTACTTTGGTTTGAAAATATCTGTTAAATTTCTTTCCTTTAAAGAAGAATTTCTCTCCCTCAAAACTAAATTACACCAGCATCTCAAAACATGGTAGCCCCTGGGGTCGCGTCGAGGTGTTGCTCTTTGTAGTGTGAGATCAAACGCAGCCGGAGCGTCTATATGGGTTACAAAAAAACTGAGATATGTAAACACATGAGTTCAAACTGTTTATAAGAGACTGACAGTGGAATTTGGGAACAATGCTGTCTGAGGTAGCGTGAGAACGTCAGAAATATGCACACGACCTCCGTCAGCTGATTACATGGCCTAGTGGCAAATGCATTGGAATCAAGTAGCTCTGGGGCCGGGATCCATTTCCACTAGTGACACCAACTTTTTGTCTTGAAAAATGGTGTTTGATCTTACGTCTCAGTTGAATGTATTCTTTTATTAAAGGGTTTATTCTCCTTTTCATAATCATAGGCTATTATTGTGATCCAAACTTAAGTACTGTACTTAATGTTAGACATATTATGTACATTATGTTTTATCAAAAGTTTTTAAGAAAATCTGTTTAATCCGAAAAATTCTGTAATCTGAAATGGGTTTGGTGCACTATCCATTTTTTTAAAATTTTTTACTAAAACAAACGTCCAAACTATAGATTTTAATCACAGTACATTCTAAAACAAGTCTAAAGATGTGATTTTAACAGCAAAATAAAAATTATGCGTTTAAAAATTTTGTTAAAGTAAGTAGTCACCGCCGGTCGTGGTAACCCATATATATGTCCCACGGCTAAACGAGATGCAGAAACTAAACAAACACAAACTTGGTGAGGATGGTTTGGCCTACTTTTGGTACAGTAAGGGCAGGCAACAACAGACGCCCGCGGGTCACTATGTCCTACAGCGACCACTCAATAATAACAATGAAACAATTTTACATAATAACCCAAATATTAACCATCCAACAGAACCAACTGTCCTTGAAAATACCTCCAACTTGGTCTTAAACCCAACTAATAGAGAAGAAATGTCCAAAGTTATTAGTGAGCTTAAACAAAAAACATCCTCAGGATATGATGAAATTTCATCTAAACTGCTAAAACTATGTAAAGATGAACTAATAGAGCCCCTGGTCTACATTGCTAACAAATCATTTACAACTGGAATATTCCCATCAGCTCTAAAATTTTCAAAAGTATATCCAAAGCACAAACAAGGATGCACAACCCAACCATCAAATTATAGGCCGATCTCACTAATTCCAACCATATCAAAAGTATTTGAAAAAATAGTCCTATCTCGTCTCTTAAAACACCTGACAACCAACCAACTTTTAACGCAATACCAACATGGCTTTATACCCAGCAAATCTACATCCTCTGCCTTGATTAACCTAGTAGAATTTGTAATTGACCAACAAGAAAAAGGAAACACATGCTCTGCTATTCTGCTAGATTATAGTAAGGCGTTCGACTGTCTCGAACACGAACAACTCCTCAAAAAACTATCATCACTCGGGATTCAAGGAACTGCAAAAGCTTGGTTTAGGAGCTATCTAACAGATCGAAGTCAGGTGGTAGAGATGAAATATAACAATAAGGGAAAAGTAGAACAAGTAAGATCACATCCAAAGAAGATCATAAGAGGAGTCCCTCAGGGATCGGTTCTGGGCCCTGTGCTATACATACTTTTCACAAATGATTTCCCTAAACTCCTTGAACACTATTGCAACTGTCTCATGTATGCAGATGATACAATATTACTTCTTGGCAGAGAAAACACAGAACAACTCGAAATAGATTCCTACACAGCTTTCAACATGGCCATTCAATATAGTCATAACAATGAACTTGTCCTTAATGAAAAGAAAACAAAACAACTTGTACTGGGCAGGAACAGAGAAGTAGCCGCACGAATACCAGGGGTAGATGAAGTCAGCTTTGCCAAGTATCTTGGCGTTACAATTGACGAAGATCTTACATGGACCCAACATATCAACACACTCTGTAGTAAACTCAGTACAGGACTGTATGTACTAAAAAGAATGAAAAGTATAAGTGACAACAACACTACCAAGACCGCATACTACGCTCTCTTTGAGTCACACATACGTTATGGAATAGCTGTATGGGGTGGAACAACTAATGCCAACCTGCAACGAGTCCTTATAAAACAAAAAAGAGCCATTAGAATCCTAGGGGATCTCCAGCCAAGAGAATCATGCAGAGAAACTTTTAAGAACATGAAGATCCTCACTGTTATAAATCTCTACATCCTGGAAGTAGTGTCCTTTATCCACATCAAGGCACCAGAAGTGGTGATACGTGGAGCACAGGTTCACCATTACAACACCCGGCACGCAACCAACTACTACCTTCCAGTTCACCACCTCAGTAGTACTGAGAAGAAACCCACATACACTGGCGCCAAAATGTGGAATACCCTACCAGAAGAGTTGAAGAAAACAGAAGCACAAAAGTTTCCACGCTGCCTGAAAAACTGGCTTCAAGAACGTCCCTTCTACAGCCTGGCAGAATTTTATAACTGGAAACAATGTTTACCTCAACTAATATGACAATCAATGTTTTACCCAAATGATAGATAACATTTATGTATTGACGCCATTACTAATCTTGAAGATTATGTAAATAAAGAGAATCTTGTATCTTGTATCTTGTATCTTGTATCTCCCGGGTTAAACCATAGTTCTACAAATCATAGGTCCTACAACTTTGAGTAATTTATATCAAGTAAATCAACAGCATCCTGGTTGATGAATTTAAGTGTGAGATTTTTACATGATGAGTCTCTATATACCTGGAGGAAGTTCAAGGGTAATAGTCATATAGTCATTGTAATTTTAATTCTCTTGTTCTTAGCAGTTTGAGTATCAGCCAGCAAAACTTTGCCATGCATTTTAGCAGCCATCCTGATGGTTATTAATTTCCTTGTAAAAACTTTTATTTAATTGAACGTACTATGCACATGCCCTATGGAAAAAGTAGATTTTACTGTGTACAGATGCTACAGTTTTTCACAATTGAATCATGTTGTCCTTTTCATTCATTGATAAATATTGTTTGTTTGATCTAATTTCTTCTCAGAAAAATGAGTGATCCTATGTGCAAAGAGTTATTAGGTGATGTTAGACAACAAAGCCTAGTAAGAGGGAGTTACTAAACTGGAGTCGACTGTTAATTTAGTCAGGCTAACCCAATTAGACTGTAGAGCCTATTTAGAGGATGGGCTTACTTCCCCTTCCCGATCGCAAATACTCCAAAGAAGAAATTCCCATTAAGGAATTGTAAGGTTTATTACAAACACAACATACGGGCAACAGTAAGAAACATGTTTCACACAAAAAAAGAAAGCTTAACACACAGAACAAAATTATTAGAAAATAAAGTTTGGAGCCTCATAAATCAAATCAAATTTATTGCCATTAATCAATGTACATACATGAAATAGGCCACGTCAAGTACAACAGTACCATAGATACAATAAAAACTAAAACACTTAACTTAAGTACTGCAGAAGAAATTAAAACTAAAAATCAATATTAATAATATTAGGGTATCTCATTACAAAATACTTGTTACCCACAGTACATAGATTCAATGTGTAAATTGATTTTCCACTATACTAGAAGTGCACTGAAAACCAGTCACTCTAAAATATATCTATTTTTTATCAAAAAATTCACTAATGCTATAAAAAGGATTATTGACAAGCCAATTGTTTATTTTAGATTTGAATTGATTTTGAGATAAATTTTGAACTGATTGAGGCAATTTATTGTAAAATTTTACACAATTCAAAGTGAACGAATTACTTGTTACTGCCAATCTATGTCGTGGTATATCAATTTTGTGTTTGTTCCTTGTGTTATACTGATGTACTTCTTGTCTGGTAGTAAATTGTTCACAATTAGTTTTACTGTATAGTAAAATATGCAAAATGTACAGATTATGACAGTGAGAATTTTAAATCTTTTAAATAGTGGCCTGCAATGCTCAATAGGCCCAACCCTACAAATTGTTCGAATAACTTTCTTTTGTATCAATAATAGTTTATGAACGTGATTTGAGTGTCCCCAGATGATCAACCCATATGCTAAATGCGATTGAAAGAGACCAAAGTAGGACATCCTTAAATACTTAAATGATACTAAATCTCTCAATTTCCAAAATAAATATGACACCCTAATGATTTTAGTAGCAACATAATCAATGTGTGAAATCCAATTCAGTTTACTATCAATTTTTATCCCTAGCATTTTTACAGAATCAACTTCCTCATTGTTTGAGAGACTTAAAATGAGCTCATTTTGTTTTATTAGCCTCCAGTACTGTTATATTATAGAAATAATACTGGTTAAATTACCTTTTTTCCTGTCAACAGTTCTTCAAACATAATCTGCTATAACTAGAATCTACAGTTTCCGGTGACAACCGCGTCAAGGTACTATCTACAATATTTACAAGATGACCAGACGTTTCGCCCATACTGTGATGTGGCATCCTCAGTGGTTTCTCTGAGACTGAGTAAATATTGTAGATAGTACCTTGACGCGGTTGTCACCGGAAACTGTAGATTCTAGTTATGACACCGGCCGCTTAAGCCTAAGTTCTAAGATAATCTGCTATGTACATTTCGAAGCATAGAGCTTCATCATCAGGCTTTCCAAAAACGTCACTATTTACATTACACTAAAAACATTAAAAACATTTAAAATATTTTAACATTTAAACATATTAAAATAGCACATTTGCCGGCTGGCGATAGACACCAACGGCCGGGAGTTGGTGTCTATCGCCGGCCGGCAAATGTGCTATTTTAATATGTTTAAATATTTTAAATGTTTTTAATGTTTTTAGTGTAATGTAAATAGTGACGTTATTGGAAAGCCTGATGATGAAGCTCTATGCTTCGAAATGTACATAGCAGATTATGTTTGAAGAACTGTTGACAGGAAAAAAAGGTAATTTAACCAGTATTATTTCTATTTTAAATTGAGCTTTTGGGTTTTATCATTATTACACAAAAGTTCATTACTTGTGAACCATTCCAAAGAACCTTTATGTGCAACATCCATTAGAAGAGCTAAATCTTGTAAATTACTATGAGTGCCCATTACTGTAATGTCATCTGCATATACAGTATAATCTTATTAACATTTATGTTTGGACCAACTGTAAAATCATTTATATAAATAATAAACAAAAAAGGACCAAGGACTGATCCCTGTGGGACTCCTATAGTTACTTTGCCCAAGTCCGATTTGTTCGTATTATTGACTGTAACATACTGAATTCTATAGTTAAGATAAGACTGAATAGTTTTTATTGAATAATCAGATAGACCATAATACCTAAATTTATCAATTAAAAAATTAAATGGAACACAGTCAAATGCTTTACTTAAATCAAAAAGAGTTAATGCAGCCATTTTTTAATTTTCAAACGCTTCTATGATTTGTTCAACTAACCTCATGATTGCTGTTATAGTAGAGCAGTTTGCTCTAAAGCCAAACTGACAGTCAGTAAGCAAATTATGTCTAGAAAAATGTGTAGCTAATTGTTGATGAATTAAAGTTTCCAGTATTTTTGAGATTATTGGTACGATAGAAACAGGCCTATAGTTTTTGAAAGCTTTTTATTTCCCTTCTTAAATATTGGAATGAATTTAGTAATTTTTAATAAATCAGAAAATACCCCTCGTGTAAACATTGAGTGAAAATAAAAGCAAGTGGCTCCGATATTAATGAGGCAGTTTTTTTTAACTATGTAGTTTGATAGCCAATAAAAATCCATGCTCTTTGAGTTAGAAAACTTAGCAACAACATTTCTTATCTGATCAGATGTAATTTCATTCACTTTAAATCTGGTACATTAAGTTTTTCTCCCATTATATTGTTTGATACATAAGCCCCTGTAACTATTTGTTTTTTTTATTTCCTGAGCACAATTTAAAAAATAAGTATTTAAATGGTCTGCATCCAAGTCAGTGAGCCTTGAATGGGTTGGTACATGTTCCTGTGTTATAAGTTCTCATGCTGCTTTGCATTTATTGGGAGCATTTTGAATGTGTTCCTCATATGCCTTCTCCTTTGCGATTTTGTTTATTTCTGTATGCTTTTTTGTAATGTACATATAACCTATAAGCACAATTGTACTGCAGAGAACCATTTGTAATTAAATTCTTGTACATACCATAGTAACCTAGCATTTTCTTTTTTAATTCATAAATTTCACAAGTATACCAATTTAATCTTTTTTTAATATTAAGTAGAGACTTTTGTTTTTTAAGTGGAGAACAATAATGCCATAGATTTACAAACGTCTTAAAGAAACTGTCAAATAATTCATCAACATTTATTTTACCGTCCCTATATTCCTCTATCATAATCCATTTCTCATCCTTAAGACAATTAATGAAATACTTAATTTGTTCATCAGATTGTGTCCTTACATAATGTAATTCTGTATGTGTTACACTCTGTTTTACAGCCGACCCTTTAAAATACTTAACAACTGTTGATGAATGATCAGCAAAATAACCATTAAAAACACATGTTTTGTAGAAAGTGCTCGGAAAGTTAACATTTACATTATCTAAACATGAATTGTATCGAGTTGGTTCACGATGTGTACAGAACAAATTTAACAATCTAAGAATATTATTAAAATTTGACGTATTGTTTGAGTTTTTATCCAACAAATCCAAATTAAAATCTCCACAAACTACTAATTTACATTCATACTTTAAAACTTGTTTAATTGCATTTTCAAATTCACTAATCAAAACTTTAATGTCTCCACTCAGAGAACGATATAGGCTAATGATGATAATATTTAATTCTTCCAATTTCACCCCACAAATTCTAAATTTATTTCACTATGATATTTATTCAAGTCCAATTCCATAAAGTTAATATTATCTTTTAACAATATCTCAACCCCACCGTTTTTCTTAATTTTACTATACTTGACACTAGCAGGCACAAAACCAAGTGGAACAAAATAATTGCCTTCCCTCTCATTAAGCCAGTGTTCCGAAACGCATATTAGGTCAATTTTATTCTCCTCACAAAAATGTTCCAACTCAAGAATTTTATTTCAAATACACTGTATATTTATCTGAAGTAAATTTAAACTTTGGAAATTGTCAATTCTATTTGGTTCCCTGCAGTTTACATATGATGGCACAGTTTGTACATTGTCTTCTATAAAAAAGATTTATTTACTATGTCTTCTGTCGCTGTCCGTGGTGGTGATAGTGGAGGGAAGTCATCAAGTGAGGTTAATAATACTACTGATGGTTCTTGTGATGTTGGCTTGGTTTGTTGAAAAGGCCCATTGAAATGTGGTGAGGAAATTTGGATATCTCCGCTTCTACTTGGCCTGCCTGCTCTTCTTAATTTAAATATGTTGGGTCTGGTTGTTTGTCCCCTGAGCTCATAGTCTGATGGGATGTAACTTGATTCACCACTGCCAGTGTGTCGTCTGCCTGCATTGAAGCGCTATCATTTGGCTAACCAGTTTTGATATGTTTTTTTCCTCTTCTGGATACATGTAAGCCGTGACTTGTATGGAAGCGTCTTTGAAGTAGATGGTGATCACGTAAAAGGATATGACTATTTTGCTGAGCAAGAGACCTGATTTGGGTGTTAATGGTTTTTATCAATATGTTTTCTCTTGAGATTTCTCCCATGTCATATCTGTAAGGTACAGTTGACAACACAAGGTTTGTGTGTGCAAATTTGCTTACTTTGTTTATGATATAGTTCATAAACATTTTAACAGTTAGTTTTTTTGTTATATAAACTATTATTTGATACATTATTTCCTCCTCCAATTATTAAGCACCAATCATTTTTTGACAAGCTATGAAAAACTTCACTACTTGTTGCTGAGTCAAGTATGCAAGTCAAGTCTCAATGGGAGCTCCTGGCTGAATGTGGGCCGAAACATGATATTTATCACCTAGCTAATTTCTCAAAAAAAGCGTTAGATCGCGTCCCTGGCTATCACAAAAAAGTGCCAGATTCTGTAGTTTTTGTTTGTTATTTTTAGTTTGAATTCCTTTTACCAAATTGTATGTACCTTTGTCTTGATTAACGAAAACAGGCAACACTACGTTTTGTGTATTATTTTGATGTAATCTGTTTTCATTATTGTACATATTTATGTCTTCTGTTAGAATTTCGATAATTAAATTTTTGGATGTAATATCTTGGTGATACTTTTCTTCTAGTAATTTTAACTTTTCATCCATCGAATCTAGCTCCTTGAAAAGTTCCTGGTCAGGTACTGGGTAAGGTAGTATAGCCTCCATTAACATATTTTTATCTTTTTCAAGTTCCTTGATTTTTTCTTTTAAAAGAGTTGTATTTTCCTTATTGTTCGAGGTTTTTCCCAAGAATTTTATTAATTGTCCATTACGGATTGGTTCGATGTTACATTGAGTTGCTGTATCTCTTATTTCAAGTTGGCTGTTCTGAATAAGTTTTAAAATATGTTAATTTTTTTTTGCAAATATCATCTTTTAACATTATGTTTTCCTTTTCTAGATATTCTATTTTTGACCTTAAACTTAAAATGGTATTTTCAGCTTCTTCTGTTATCTGTATTAAAGATACTTCAGCCCTTTCTTTATCAAATTGTAACTGATTGAAAATTTCAAATAACTGTTGAAGACATTCAAGGTCATCATTATATTCAGTTGTAAATACTTCCTCTAGTTCACTGTTTATGGTATTAGTTGGCAATTTATTTTCAATTGTATCTAAGACAACCTCCACAGTTTTAGTTGTCTCTTTATTAATAATTTGCCCACCTTTCAAAAGACACGTTTTGCATTGCCAGGATTGTTCTTTAACTTTGAGCATTTTTTTTGTAATCAGATGAACATACGCCGACACATTATGTATGGAGCCATACTTGGCAATTTTTACAGATTAGATGAATACCTGCAGCCTATGCTGCACACTCCACATAGATAGTTACTCAATTTAATTGACTAATTTATTTTTCCTATTATACTGTAATTAGATTACAATATAATTAGAAATAAGTTTGTGGACAGTGACTTCCTAAGCCTGTCTGTAAATTAAATTCAGTTCAGTTTTTTACGAGGGTCGTCTAGAAAGTAAAGAACGATTGTGCATCACGTGCGGTGCCGATCCCCCACCACTGCGACTGCGTACACGCTAGTTACCTCTGGCTGTCCGGTCAGTGTGAGCCGAGTTTCGTTCCTGTGCGGTCACGCGTCTTTGCTCTGTAAACTTTCAAAATGGCGGCGCCCATTGAAAATCCCGCTAAATGCGAAGTGCGCAGTGTCATTCGGTTTTTGAATGCTCAAAATGTTCGGCCTATCGAAATTTATAGGCAAATAAACACTGTTTATGGTGAGAATATAATGAATGAATCTTCAGTGAGGAAATGATGCATTATGTTCAACCAAGGAAGAACCAATGTGCATGATGAAGAATGGATTGGGAGGCCATCACTTGTGACAGGAATTGAAGAAAAAAGTTGACGACAAAATTCAGGAAAACCGGCGATTCACTTTAACCACTTTAAAAGACGCTATTCGAGACGTTTCTCGATCCCTCTTACATGAAATTGTAACAGAGCATCTTGGGTATAAAAAAATGTGCGCTCGGTAGGTTCGAAAGGTTCTCACAGAAGTCCACAAGACTAAACGAATGGGAGCAGCCCTTGAACTTCTTACTCGATATGATAGTGATGGTGAACAATTTCTCGATCGTATTGTGACCGGAGATGAAACTTGGGTGTCGTACAAAACTACGGAAACAAAGCGACAATCCATGGAGTGGCATCACTCAAACTCGCCCTCGAAACCCGTAAAAGAAAAATCGAATCTGAACACAAGAAAATTGATGGCAACTGTTTTTTGGGACCGCAAAGGTTTAATCCATGTCGAGTTTTTGCCAAGGGGAGAAACGATAAATTCAGAAGCCTATTGCGAAACCCTTCAAAGACTCAGACGTGCAATACAGAACAAAAGACGTGGCATGTTGTCAAAAGTGTTTTTGATCCACGACAATGCTCGGCCCCATGCATCGGTACGAACCCAGCAAGAACTTCAAGGTATAAAGTGGGAAAAGTTTGGACACCTTCCCTATAGCCCAGACCTTGCGCCTTCAGATTACCATCTGTTCCCGAAACTGAAAACATTCTTAGGTGGGAAGAAGTTTGGAAACGATGAAGAACTGAAAGAAGAAGTGACATCCTGGCTCAGATCTTTGGCGGCTGAAGAGTATAACACCGGCATTGAAAAACTGATTCCTCGGTACAATAAATGCCTTGACAAGCAAGGCAACTACATTGAGAAGTAGGCTAGGTTACTGTGAGTATGTAAATAAAGTTATGTGTTTTATCTTTCGTTTATAATTTTTTATACCAAAACGTTCTTTACTTTTTGGACGACCCTCGTATATGCTGGTTTGACTGGTTCCAGTAGTCAAATAGATGAAAGTAGAGAGAGGGTACAGTTTTTTATATGCTGGTTTCTCTGGTTCCAGTAGTCAAATAGATGAAATAAGAGAGGGTACAGTTTTTTATATGCTGGTTTGGCTGGTTTCAGTAGTCAAATATAGATAAGATAAGAGCAATGGTACAGGTTTTTATATCCTGGTTTGACTGGCTAGGAAATATTTCAAATATTGTAAAAATAGGCTATTTATTTAAATTCCTTGTCCTTGAGTTAAGAATTGTTATTAAAAGTAGTCACCTGTTACTATGTCAATGGTTGTTATATAAAGAAATAATTATAGTTGATATAAGGTTATCAATTTCCTTGTCACAAAACTGAAAATTACCAAGGTAATTTTTCAATTTTATTTTATCTGGTGGTTTTTATGATGCATTTATAATGTTAAAATTCAACATATGAAAATCATATTGGCGTCAGATATAAATAATTGTTCTTTTATGTTAATGGATTTAAACAATAATTTCAGTGAGTCAATATTAAGCGGCTGGTTATATTGGAGTCAGTTTAGTGTTGAAGTAATGAAGGCATTTGAGAAAGCAGTGCCTAGGTCAGTTATCCAGATGCTCATTCAGCTTATGTCAGGCCAATGCTTCCGCCTAATTGACACACTTGCTGTTTGACACTTTGTACATCTTGATTGAGAAGTGTTGGCAGTTTCTGTGACGTCACTAGCTGACGAATATTTTCAAGAATCTTGTAAATTCTTTATTTATGATTTTAATAAATATAATTCTTAGATATTAGACTTTCTTGATTTAAAAATAGTCTTGATAATAATATTTATCTTCAAAAATACTATTTTATTAGTTTTGAAGTTGTAAAGTGTTGCATTTATTTAGTGAAAAAAATTTCTTGTAGATAATTCTTTGTAAGATTCTTAGTATATTGTTACTTACAGTTATGTTGTCAATGTGTTAAGTAGTTAGAAAGTATATTGTTGGTTTAACTTACTAAAAACTTAATAATTAAGGGGAGGGAGCACTTCACTAGTTATTCTTCAGTGTCCGCCATCTTGTGTAGTGTGTCAGTATATACAAGTAAACAATAATAAATCTTCATTTTTGTTACATTTTAGATTTCACTGTATGAGAATTGCAAAAGGAGAGGATCTTTACCGCTTCCCTTTCAAGACAATCATTGGTAAGTTATATTAATCTTTATATAGTTTATAAATGATTTATTTGTATGTCATAATGAATTACTTAACTTAATTACTTAACTTAACTTCATTATGATATACGAATAAATGATTTATGTGTATGTCATAATGAACATCATTTTTCAGTTTACATTTATCACATTATTCCGTAGGTAGTTCAAAAAGTTGAATTTGTACTAACGTAAAACTAAATAATTGTTTATACTGGCTTATAACTTTATAAAGTTAGATGTTTTTTATCTATATTTACTTTGCAAAATATTAAATTTCTTAGTGAAATAAAAACAAAAACTTAGACCAAATACATAATCTATATACTGTATATAAAAGCCATTACCACTGATCGGATTTACATGAAATTTTAAAGTAAGTTAGCTTTAGTATCGAAAGGACCTACTAAGGACTTTTCTAAATTCCATCTCTAAGGGGTATAAACAGCCCCTCAAAATTACTTTTTTTCCATAAGAACAACATTGGGTTGATTTTAGTAAATTAATAACAGCTGTTTTATAAATAAATAACGATGTTAATGTTGTATGTTTAACATTATCCTATTAAATTAATGCATTAAGAGTTAAATCGTCAGCTGTCAAACAAAAACAAATGAAATGAACAAGTTTGAAAAAGGTTAAGTAATACCATTAATTTTGTAAGGGTAATACCATTAGGTATTTATACTAATAAATAGGTAGCAACGCAAGTAATGTGAGTGAGATACTGTAAATTAATTATGATTTTACGTTATACCGTTAATCCACTATTATATGTGGTTAAAAGTCACATGTTGAGGCCAAAAGCTGAGGTGTATCGAGCGTAGCGAGTCAGGTTGGCAAAATATTCAGGGATGTCCCCTAGTTCATTAAATAAAAATAATGTTTAGTATTGGAAACCAAAATTTGTTTATATGTTTTTATATTGAGACTGTTTAAGCAACTGCATGTTAATTTTCTTCTTTTTATGCAGATAAAAAAACATGACTTATCTATAAAATTGTTTGTTCACCTTTTTAAAAATATATAATTTTAGCTTGTCATTTTGCTAAAATTAAAAGGATTTGTTAAGCTAAAGTAGTACCAAAATAACAGATAGCGCATTGGGTTGAGAAAAATATCACAAACATTTTGTCAAAGTAATTGTAGTTATTTTAATAGTCACTATTGAGTATTTAGTTGACTTACCGCTTCTTTGACAGCAAAATTCGTTTACAAGGGAAACACTGCTGCTCTTTACCCTAAATAAACTTTCTTTATTTAATATTCTTTATTTTATACAATAAATTCATGGAATATTTAGTATCTTCCGTATCATCTAAGATTGTTCAGTTCCTTTTACTTTTAACCTAATGAGGTAGTAATTAATTTAAAATAAAATATTGTAATGGCAAGTACTTGAATAACAAATTAAAAATGAACAAAACTGTGTGGTGACTGGTGATGTTGACTACAAAGTCAACATTACATTAAAAGCATCCTACTGCTATCATGTTGCCACACCATTCTCTAACGTACGAGCCTAAGGCTTGTCGAGCCATGTAGGCCCGTACCCGCGAAAAGACGGTTCTAATACAATTGCATCAGTAACCTTTTAGCGCCTCGACTGGGATTCGAACCGAGATCCCGCCGACTCCCTGGCCACAGGAGGTGACAACTTTAACCACTAGACTACCGAGGTGCAATGCGGCATTTGCCAAAACCAGTTCAAAACAGCTAATGCTCTGACCGGGAAAATTTTATACTGCGATTTTGAAGTATATGGCTGTAGTTCTTCTCTTTGCACAGAACGAACCCAGCTCGTGGTTTTTCGCCAATGGGGTTAATTAACACTTTACCTTTTAAAAAAATTTTGTTAATTACTTACTTGATTGAAGAAAGAATTTGTTGTAAATGCTTTGAAGAATCATCAACTATTGTACTTTTCTTATATACGTTATCTTCTGGCTCGCCTAGATTTGTTTGCACAACTGACACTGGATGAAATCTTCTGGAAAAAACATCTTCTGTGACATAAGGGATATCTTAAGCAAATAACAAATGTCCTAAATTAATGCAATATATATTTTAGTAAACATTCAGGTTCACATTTAAGAGACAGACACAGCCTGTTGCTTAAGGTGTATATGAATGATCACGTGATAGTAGAACGGGTATAGGTGACCTGTGTAATCTGTTAATTTTTATATTTGCATTTCTTTCATTTAACTTTTAGTAAATGAAGTAAAAGTTTTTTCTATCCCAACAAGACAAACATATAAGAAATAGGTTATATGAAATGTTTGCTATAGCAGACAACAAAATAAAGCTTCAAAAAGGCAAACAAGCAGATTTTATTAAATATTACTAAGACCACATGACGGATAATTTTTATTTACTTCTGTTAGCACTATTAGATAATTACAGGCTATGAACAAAATCAACATACATTGAAATAACCATTAACTGAAATGCTGAATACGTAATACACAGAAAAAAAAAAGAAAAACATCATTTGTTATAAGAAAATTGTGAAAATAACAGACGGAGAGTTGGCAACTAAAAGACTTGTATGTAAATTAAGGCATACTAGGGGACACCCCTGCATGATTCGTGTGCCAACCCCATGACTCGCAGCGCTTGTATTTTGACTTCAAATATTAGTAATTAAACTGTATTAATTAAATCATATTATTTTAATTCATTTACAGTAGCTCACTCACTGTACTTGATTTGCACTCTATTTATGGTATAATGATTATAACAAACCAATGTTATCACTAAGTCTATTTCAAATATTTTCATTTCATTTAACGGCTGATGATAACATACACACAGACAGACATGTATTTGTTCTTTTATAATTAACTTTATATTTTACTGTGCTGTTCCCTATGTTTAACCTAACAAATTATTTGGACCATTTAAAATTTGCTTATGCCACCAGCTGGTCAGTTAAAATTAATCTCCATAAGAAGAAAATTGCAACTTTGACGTCATGTAGGACAAAAACTTATGGGAATTTAAACAATCTAACTCCATTACGACTTAGAAATCAAAATTATCTTTTGAATAAAATAAATTTCATCAAAATCGGTCAAGTTATAAGTTCAGAAAGTGAGTGAACTAAATGACCCGATTGTTTTAATATATAGGATAGGCAGGAGAGTGATATTAAGTGCGTATAAATAAGCTTCTGGAGCGACTCAAAAAGAGCATTGATCATGACTAGGACTAAGTTGAAAAACAGCTAATTGTTTAAGATTTCAGAATCTGCAATTTTTTTCCAGTAAAATGATGTTTACTATCTGAAAAAGAACTTGAGACGTTAATATACGAACAACCCTCGTACAATGACACTAAAATAACAAATTCTTTTATATTTGACATTCTAGATTCTAATTTATACCAATACATAGTATGTATTACGATGAGTGAATTGAATCATTCCTTAACATGTTAAGAGTATTATGATGATATGCAGAAAAGCAAGATAATAAAATAAAATTCAATTTCCTCACCTTCGCTTTTGAGTAAAGAAGGTAAACCTCTTGGAATGTGTGGCACTTCTGTCAGTTTCTGCTGAAGTGATCAGACAGAAAATGAAATACTCAGGGGGAACATGTTGCAAAATATTCAATAGTTCTTTGTGTAGGAAGTTCTCTCTCATTGATATGTTATGGTTGCAGTTTCTTCTAAAACTATACCAACCCAGCACATCCTGAAACAGTTTTTTTTTTTTTAGAAAAAGTGATATTTGAATTATACACTATTAATTAAAAACATTACAACATAAGAAAAATAAGGCATATAACTCAAAAACTATCCTAAAAGGGGAGGAAAGTAATGAGGTTATCGGAAACTATTCAAAAAGTGAGAAAGATAGTGTTATGGTTTCATTTTCTCAAAGATATGATATATATGTATCCTTTTTCATTGTCTACTACAATTCAGTTTTTGGGTTTGGCAGTATTCAACAAATGAACCAATTATTATAAAAAAACGACTTTTTTTTAACTTCACTCGCCAGTTCACATGGGCTTGCAAGCCTGTGTGTGAACTTTATTCCAATGAGTGAAGTACTGACTGTTGGCTCAGTGGGGATTCGAACCTTGTATCTTGCCCTCTGAAGTCAAACGCCATAGCCAATGAGCCACCACGCCGGCAATTATCGCAAAGGATAAGTAGAACAAATAATTGTTAACATATAAATATTACTCAAATACTCCATACTTATTCCATACACGTGTATTACAATTTTTAGTACGCACATCATCAAAATAATGGCAAACAAGGGTTTCTAGTGAGTATGATGAGAGTGTATAAGTGTGAGTGTAGTCTTTGTTACAAACTAAAGTTGATTATTCCTTAGTAAGTCATTAATTTAACATCTTTAACCAGCATTTAACCATAACTGTATTATTATTAACTTCAACTTTACAAATACAGTGAGGTCGCGATAAGCCGACTGTATGAGTATTAAATACATCTTTAGAAATACAGCGAGATCACAATAATCTGACTATTTGTTTGACTGAGGTAGACAGATTACGAAAAATGACTTTCAAAAAGTCATAATAGGTCATTTGCTTGAAAATTAAATTTGACAATTTTAATCCAAATTCACCAGAAAATTAGGAAACCATGTAATTATAAAACACTCATGTGAATTAACTCTCAATTTTAATGTTTCCTAGTATTTAAAACACTCAATTTTTTTTGACGTGCCCATAACATTGTATGTTGTTTTGTGTTAGTAATGAATGTCACGTCTTTTCTCGTGACTCAAGCTCATATAAATAAACTTATGAAGAATCCTGCATTATGTTTTAATAAATTCTTCAAAAAATGAGCTCCATAAGTAATTTGATCTATTCATCCGCATGTGCACCTGCAACCCACAATTAGTGCCACTTGGCTTGGTGAGTGAACCAACCTAAAGTAGGAATATGTGAAACTTTTTTGTTTTTAAAATAAAATTAAAATTGATATAATATTGGTTACAGTTAATTAACTGTTGAAATTTATCTATAATCATGTATAGTTTTAATTGTTTGTAAACTTCAGAGGAAAACTTACAAAATCAATAAAACCATAAAAATGCATTATGTTAGGTAATGCAGAATAATTTGTAAAGTGAACAGTAATTGTTGACAGACTGAAAGTTCTTAGGTTAGTAATTGTTTATGTTCTAACAATGGCATGATTCTAATTAACAGCTGGCAATGTTAGTAGTGGTCTAGCTAACTTATAACAGATAGTCTTAGGGGTACCTGTTTCGAGGGTTGTCCATAAATTAAGATCTCCAATGCTTTCTCCGATAGTATAACTCGCAAGGAATACTGTGGCACTTGACTAGGCAATGCGCAGCAACTGGCATTTAACGGAGTGGGAGGTGCTGCCCAGTGAGAAAATATATTTTATTTATATAATGAAATAAAATCACATGATATTTAGATCGTTGTTTATAATCTGACTTATCTTGGACATTAAGCTATTTTTCAACATAGTCCCCGTTATGATCAATGTACTTTTGGAGTCGCTTTGGAACCTTTTTCATACCACTCTCCCACCAACTCACTCAGGAAGGAATCAACAGCTGCATTCAGCTCTTGTCGCTTGAGAATTTCAATCTCGCCAAGATTAATTTAGTGAACAAATAGCAGTCACTGAGACCAAATCAGGGCTGTATGAAGGAAGTTTTTTTATATGATTTACCAACTGAATCTGGTAATAAGATATGATTTGGGTGACGTGAGTGCAGGCGTTGTCACAGTGCAAACCCTTTGTCAGCCAACTCCTTTTTTTCTTCTATATAGCCCAACAAAAACTTGTCCACAATATACTTAGACATGTTCTCTATATGTTCAGCAATCTCTCACACGGTCATATGCTGATATGTAAGCATGTTTCTAAACTTTCATTACCGTCTCATCCGAAATGCAGCCGGCCTCGTTGTTAACGTTTGTTCGGCCTTCTACAAACTCCCTACACCACTTACACATATTTTTATGCCAATACACTTTCTCCATTACACATCAGTCAACTGGTGATGGATTTCAAAAGAGGTTGACCTCTTAAACCACAGAAATCTAATTACAGACCACAATTTACACTGGCGGGAGTATCAATTTTCCCTTCCTCATAAACAGCTGCCAAGCCAAGACTGATCGACACACAGGGAAGAAGGAACACAGCATTGTGGTCAGATTTACACTAGCTTGCTCTGTCACAGCAGGAGTTCGTTGGAGACCATAATTTACATACAACTCTTGTATATGAAACCTTGGACTCTGGGTTACTTTTATACAGTTGGGTGTACAACAAAAAAATCAGCTTTACAGTTTACAAGATACCAATGGTGGCAGTAGTAAAAAATAAAAAATAAAAAAAAAAACACTGTATAGTAGAATATATACTATACATAATTTTGTACTGCTTAGCTAAATATATAATTAAATGATCTGACAAAACATATATAACAAATAACCCATTACCTTTTGAAGACAGCCCAGCACTTCTTTTAACAAGGTTTCATCCACTCTTCCTAAAGAGCTACAGAACACAAACGGTAATCCAATGGGATATGACCCATTGATTGCTGAAAAAGAAACATACTGATTTAAGACAGAAGCAGAAGCCTACTGAAGTCATATTAGACTGTATGGTTCATGTAAAAATTTTCTATCTGAAAAGTGCATCTGTAATAGGTTACAAAGTTAATTAGAGGAGAAAGTTAATCTCTGAGAATCAGTTTGCGTACCGGAAGGGTTACTCAACAAATACCGGTATTTTAAAGATGGTAAAGACAGTTGTTGGGGCCTTGGATGAGTCACACAGGGCTTTTAAGCTTTTCTGTGATTTGTCCAGAGCTTTTGACATAGTTGATCACTCTATTTTATTGGATATGCTAGCTTTTTTGGGACTTATTAAAGTACAATTAGACTTGTTCAGATCCTATTTATCAAATAGAAAATGAAAAACAGAAATCGTAGTTGATAATTTTGAACATTCATCAAACTGGAAATTAATTAGAAGGGGAGGGATCCTCAGGGATCTATCTTGGGCCCCTACTTTTTTAAAAGTACATTAATGAGTTAGCAAAAATGTTACAGCATGAGAATGTTCTATATGCTGATAAGATATTACTGCTTTAGTTAAGGAAATGATGATAGTAAATTTGAATGTAAAATCAAAGAAGCAATCTCCAATATTAAAGTGTAGTACAACAAAAATCATTTAATTTTAAATTCAGCCAAGACTAAATTAATTAATTTAAAAAAAAAAAGTAAATCCAAACAATAATCTATCACTGGTAATATTAATAATCATCAATTGAAAATGAATCTCACAAAAAATTCCTCTATGTTATTATTGATGAAAACTTAGCCTGGAAAAAACATTACAACGATCTTTCAAAAATCTGAATAAATCTTGTTTTCAACTGTCAATTTTGTATCGTACAACAGATCAAAGACCATATACTAAAGAAATTTTTATTATCATTTAAAATATGGAATATTATCATGGGGAAGCAGTAGTTTTTTTAAAGTATATTTTAAATATACATAAAAAGCCCATTATAATCATGCTTGGAGTTAAAAAAACAGAATATTGTAGACCATTTTTAAGAATTTATCCCTGTTAACAGTAATATGTTTGTATATATAAGAGCCAGTAATTGTCATACATAGTAATAAACACGTTTTAAGAGAAGAACAAACTGAACATGTTTACAGCACTAGGAACAAACAAAAAATTAAATTCCCCTCTCATAGACTAAAATTATTTTAAAAACCACACAGTACATTGGCATTAAAGTTAATTTAAAACTACCTGTTAATTTACAAAATTTTCTACTGAATCAATTGAAGAACAAACTCTACAATATTCTTATTAACAAGTGTTATTATACCTTGGATGAACATTTTCAGGATGTATTAGTATAGATAAGGTACTTTATTTTATAGATGAATTTGACAATTTGCCTGTTTTTGTAAGAATGTAATTCTATTCTATAAATACAGGGTGAGTTTCTACTGTGGCCCATAACTTTTTAAAACAAAAAGTTATTGTATACAAAAGTTTTTTCAGTAAATAATAAACACTAAAGTAAAGTCAACACAGAAACTTATAGATTTAGTGAGACCATTCCAGTCACTTATATTTCACATTCCTCTCTCTGAAATAACAGTATGATTTTTATTATTATTTCTGTCATCTATTTGAGATGAAACAAGTATGTATATGTCAAGGTATGATGTTATAATGTTATTATATATAACAAAAGCATAAGGGAAAATGTGTATAACCTATGTTTAAAGTTAAATTTTTCAAAATAAAAATAGTTGGGTAGTGTACTGTATGTGATCTGTATATACTCTGAATGGACTATGTATTTTCAACATACTGCCTATTTGGTTTTATCTTCTTATAACTACATATTTGTTTTAGTGATAGTGCAAACTTAAAAAGTTATACAAAAATTATGAATAAACTATAATTGTTAATAAAGTATAATTTACTCTAATAAAACATATTATTTGAAATAAAATAATGGGTATTTAGGATACACATTTGTTAATGACATTTTCAATAAAAGCCAGCAATATCTGAAAAAATAAGTGTACGCTTAAAATTTATAGATAATGTAGAGAACAGAAAGTTAAAATATCTCTCTTTGTATTACAAAAGATTAGTTCTTACAGCTCTACCTGACTGAGTCAATCGCAACATGATGTTACATATTGCCACTAAGGGCATGGTTAACAATTAGCAGATAAGAGGGAAGGTTGAAATTCAGTTCCTGTCAGAATGGGTTAGGTGGCTGCACTGTCTTGCTCTCTGTTGTTGATACTATGCTCTGTCAAAACGAATTATCTGCCTGTCCATACTGGGTCTCTTCCATCTTTTTAGTTATTCTATTTTATTTTTAGTTATTCATAATTTATTTTTCTATTTAATTTATATATGTTTCAATTAACTCATTTATCACAGTAGAATTAAGTATCTACTTGGGTCCAGATAAATATATGCTTGTAAAGTACAGAGCAGGGCAAATAAATTATGGACCCCTTATTTACAAGCAATTAATAAGAACAGTGCCACCGGCCTGAAAAAGAAACGTTTATAATCCCAAGATTTAGGTGGCCACTTTACTCATAATTTATAAAGAAGTTATATTTATATGAAATTCTGTATGTTATAAAATAAGGTAAAAAAGTAAACAAACCAATAAACGACTTTTAATAGTTTAATTTTTTTTTTTGTGGTATATAACTTTCTTTACTTAATAAGAAGGCTTATTAAACGACCAAAAACTTGCAGGAAATGTATTTTGATTAACATTCTAAAAACTGAATTCTTAATTTTCAAACACATATACTAAATTCAACTTTTAGACAGAAATTTAAACAACAATACCTAGTATTATCTCAAATATCTTTTTCTTATACATGATATATTGAATAGAGGAGGGTAGGCTTACTGTGACTTAAAGGAGGTTGAGGAACAGGACCGAGGAATATGAAAAGATATTTTATGAAGACTTTTCAGGAGGTAGAAATACTGTTGATGATGATGGCAGTGTTGGTCTGGGGAAGAGGCTAACAAGCTTGCGGAAAAATTATTACTGGGGATTGTGTAGGCCAAATAACAAAGGTGTTATTTCACATCAGGAAGAGAGGTAAATATAAGCTTAATTTAAATTTATAAAACACCAGGGAAGAATAGAATCTTCTCTATCCTACTTGAGAGATTTTTCTTGGTGGACCTATTACTATTTATTTTTATGAGTATTACACTCTGGGTTATACAATTAAGCATTAAATTTAAGTTAATCGTAAGAAGTAAAGTAAATATACATATATAAGCTAAACAAAAATTCTAAATCTGGGATAATCTGTTAGTTTTATCTATAACCAAAATTTCAAAGTATGAAACTTTAAGTTTAATTATTCTATAAGATGATGTAAATTCGAGAAGATTTTAGTTTCATTTTAAGATCAATAAATTTAAAATGTAACTACAAATATCTCAAGTTGTTTGAAATTTCACTGAGGGTTAGTCAGTAAGATTTACACTCACTTATAGTAGTATTTATTCTCTCCACGTCCATGTCTTCATCACTAACAATTTGTGTGGTTACACTACTCTTCTCTCCAATAAGAAAGCCCATCTGAAAGTAACGCCAGTCAATTAAGAAATAATACTGATATTTTAATTCATAGACGTTAAATATTCATTGATTTACTACTTAAACTCCTATACAATCCTGAAATGTTACGTTTTTCTTCAACAGCAAACTATAAATTTATTGATTAATAACCAAAAATAAAATAAAACCTTTGTAAATATATAAGTATTTTGCATAATGATACTTTAGTCTACCTTTTTGTTTAGTAATACTAAATAAATGTTAATTCCTGCAAGCTAGAAAAAAGTAAGTAATGTAAAGAAAATCATTACATTACTTACAAAGGATGTACAACATTACATTAATTAGTGACGGCCGGTGTGAAGTCTGAGATAACCAACATGGGTGAAACGTCTGGTTATCTGTAAATAGTTTAGATAGCAACTTCACGTGACTACCACTGGAAAATATAGGTTCTAGTTGTGATGAAATAATCTTAACTCTTAGGCTTAAGCGGCCGGTGTCAGTCATTAAGGATGCCAAATCCCAGCATGGCTGAAACATCTGGTTATCTGTAAATAGTGTAGATAGCAACTTCACGTGACTATCACTTGAAAATATAAGTTCTAGTTGTGATGAAATAATCTTAAGTCTTAGGCTTAAGCGGCCGGTGTCAGTCACTAAGGATGCCAAATTCCAGCATGGCTGAAACATCTGGTTATCTGTAAATAGTGTAGATAGCAACTTCACATGACTACCACTTGAAAATATAGGTTCTAGTTGTGATGAAATAATCTTAAGTCTTAGGCTTAAGCGGCCGGTGTCAGTCACTAAGGATGCCAAATTCCAGCATGGCTGAAACATCTGGTTATCTGTAAATAGTGTAGACAGGAACTTCACGTGACTACCACTTGAAAATATAGGTTCTAGTTGTGATGAAATAATCTTAACTCTTAGGCTTAAGCGGCCGGTGTCAGTCACTGAGGATGCCAAATTCCAGCAAGGCTGAAACATCTGGTTATATGTAAATAGTGTAGATAGCAACTTCACGTGACTACCAGTGCAAAACTTAATTCATTCACTTAATTACTTAGATACACCTCATAAAAAATTGTTGAATGTAGCACAATTTCAAACCAATATATAAAACTTTATCTGTGAGGTCTTTCGATAACAAGGCTATCATCATCAGACACTTTACAATTATTAAATACAAAAAGTAAATATAATATAAACTTATATACACATATGTTTTTACATTTTTAACTTTCGTGGCTAAATCTATTATTTTGTAATATGACATCTTTTCAAGCCTTAGAGTTACCCCTAAAGTCATGCAGTTTAAATTGTAACAAAGGTCATCTTGGTCTGCCTCTTAAAAGTTACTAGAAAGATTATAAAAATCTAAATCGTTATTATAATTATTACAAATGCCTAGATGAGATGCATTTAATTAGTCACAGATAACCTTCTAGGTCCTTATAAACAATCTACTCCTTCTATAGGAAATATTGTAGAGCTCCCAGAACAATCTCAATGACCGAGATGCTGAGGCCATGCACTACTCTGTGAAAGAACAAAATACAAAAAGCATGTTATTCTACCCTCAGCTGCAGTTTATTGAGCTGAGGAGAAAAGTAAAGTTTTTGGAAAATGTTCAGGTCATACAACTCTGGACACCTAAAGACCATCCACGAAAGGAACTTTCGGCAGCCTTGATGGCGTTTTCTGAAGACTCCCAGTCCCCTACTCCAAATTACAGTGGCATATTCAAGATGACTCCTGACTAGGGATGTGTCAAGAGTCACACAGGACTTTTAGTAAACAAAAAATCTTGCAATCCACATGATAAAAAGCCCAAGTTCCTCTAAGCCCTAGAAACAACAATTCTTCTTTGTCGGTAGAGGATCAACTTTAAGTCTATATGAACACAAAAGTCAAGACACTATATCCTAAGAAACTATTTATGTGGCATAAAAAGACGGATTCGTCATATTGATAAATGTACCTATAGTACCACTGTCTTTCCTATGTTTAAGGGTATATAATTAGCAGTAGCTCACTTAACATCAGAGTCAACAGCTGACAGCAGAGTCAAGGTTTGTTCATCTTTGGCTCCCAAAATAGAAAGAGAGATTTTGACATTGTCAGCTAACAGCTGAAAGCTGCAGTTCAAGACCGTGTTGATGTTATCAATAAATATTATTAAAAAACAAAGTTATTGACTTGGATGCTTTTGGGACATTGTAACTGGCAATGAACTAACTTGGATGCTTTTGGGACATTATAACTGACAATGGACTATCAAACAGTTCCTCACCAACATTAAATGTGCTGAACTTTCTTTCATAGAAATAATATTTTACACATTCCAAAAGCAACAAATTTCCTTAATATTCTTATTCATGAGATACCAACACAACTATAATATAATTGATGGAGCAGCTTATCAAATGCTTTCTGGAAGTCCAACTAAATGGTGGCTCAGTAGCTAAGGCTCGGACTATGGAGGGCAAGTTCCAAGGTTCGAATCCCTACTGAGGCAACAGTCGGTACTTCACTCGTTGAATAAAGTTGACGCACAGGTTTTCAAGCCTATGTGAACTGGCGAGAGAAGTTTATTTTATATAAAAAATTATAATTTTTTTCTACCTCTAGACCAGTCATGGCAAGAAAAGACGACAAATTAGTTGTGGTTGATCAACCAGCCGTAAAACAGTGTTGGTGAGGTGAGATAAGATGGTGGATTTTCCTAAATACAAAGTTCAAACTTCCATAAAGAGTTTAAGAATCACACCAATGACTTAAGTTCAAAAGAGAAGATGGTCATTTTTTGTTTTGGTGTAACAATTGCTGTATTCCACATAGTTAAAAATTCTTGTATCAATAAACTCCAGTTTAAAATACAGACAATCACAGGTAAAATGAGTTCAGGAATACAGTAAATTACTTATAGCCTACTGTCAATTCTGCAGGTGGAGTGACACCACATCCTGGATAACAGGAACTAGGATATGCTTGACTTGAACATCAACAGATGGTAAAACCCCTTCAAGAGAACACTGATGTTCATTAGGTTCAGCCATCTGCCTAGCATCAAAAGCCAGTTAAACAGATGCAAAGAGTATTCACCAAATATTGAACAAAGTTATCTTGGGTCCTCTATAATTGCATTAACAAAAAGGACAACACGAGAATGAAAAAAAAAAGGATCCCTAAGACTTAATGATATGATTACTTACCCCCAAAACTAATTTAACTTATATTAATAGCCTCTCAAGGTATTATCTTTAAACCCAGTCATATGTATAAGGAGTAATAAAACATAATTCAGTATAGCGTGTCAATTTTCTATTTTGTACCATTTAAAAATGGTAGTCATTTTTAGTTTCAAAGCTTAATATCTTAAAAAGAATATATTTAAAAAAAACTACAAGGTACAAAAAAACTGCAAAATTAAATTTCCTAGAAGATGGTAGCCTAATTTTACAAAAATTCTTAGCTTCGGATCATTAATAATTGATCAGTTGTCATTTTTGTAATAACAGTACATGCTAATGTAGCAGCAATTTTTATGGTCAAATGGTTGTTTAGAATTTAAATGTAATTTTATATTCTATAAAATATTAACACTTATTATAGCTCATTGTACACGCAACACGCTATATCTCTGGTGGGACATGATATAAAAATCAGATTTTTGCTCAGCATGTTCATATATATGATACTAAAATAGTGTAGGAATTTCAACTTTGATATTTGACTCAGAGCAAAGTTATAAGTTTTCAAAAGTAAAGAAAAACGCATTTTCGCCAATGTTATTATTATGTGAATTACTCAAATTAAGGTGGTATTGGGCAATTGTTGATTAATTACTGGTGTTTTATCAATGCCTGGACTTATATAAAAATGATTTCAAAGTCATGCGAATTGAACATGTAAATTACTCAAATCAATGTGTTATTGGAATGTATGTAAAGTTAAGATGGAATGTTGTGTTAAATTATTTACTAATATATAGAAATACTCAAAATAAGAAAAAATCTCAGATACACATTTTTTTAATTCAATAAAATATCTTAAACCTTCACATTTAACTAACGCTTACATGTATAACAAGTCACCTTTCTCTTACTCATATACTTGTTTAGCAGCACACTTATTTCTTCGGGTAGCTTTTGTGAAATAGAATACGATCTTCCAGTAGCTGTGGTTAAGTTCAAGCAGTTTTCCTAGCACTTATAAAAATTGTCAAACTGTTCAGGCACAGAGATTTTCCAGGAATCAGCCTATTTCAAGTTTTGTTTTAGATTCATTTGGATTTAACAAAGATAAGTGATCAAGTTCTATTTATTTTAGGCCCTTAGAAGTAGGCTTTTTATAAACTTTTAATGAATCAGAAGAGTATTTACCAAAAATATAATTATTTGTATCTTAATATGTATTTCTTTTCATGGTACACACATATTGTTGAAATTGAAGAACTTACACCAAATTTTAAAACTTTTTATCATTTACTTCAAACTCATTTTAAATGTTTCAGGGATTTTGAAATTGGACCATAAAATTATTTGTAACAATCTTCACTTATAACTTTTCCAGTGGAACATTGTTCGTCCATTTCAATATAAATAAAATGTACAAATTAGAGTTTAGATTGAATCTGTACACAATAAAGCTGTACATTTATAACTACATATTTGCACTAACTTAATAATAACATTAAAAAAGGTAAAACTTCAAAGTAGCCTAGTCTACACAACTAAAAATTATAAAGTATCTGGTATAACTGAGGAGAAGATGCCAGGGAAAAAATATACAGACTTGTCCACTAAAGTCTTTTGCAGACCTGTATACTAATCTGACTCATTAATAAAGACTATGCAGCTTTTTGTTCTGTATTATTATTATTATTGTTATTTATTATAATAATTGGTTTTATATTACTTAAGGTTTATACCTTGATAAACCATAGCTAATTAATTTCATTTTAGACTACAACCATGTCTAAAAGATCTAAAACAAAAGCAAATAAAATGTTGTTATATTAATTTGGAGTCTTATTAAACCATATACAAGTCCAAGCATTGAGAAAACACCAGTAATTGATCAAAAATAGCCCAATATTACCTTCATTTGATTTATTCACATTATATTAACATTGGCGGAAAAGTTTTTTTTCTTTACTTTTGAAAACTTATAACTTTGCACTGAGTCAAATATCAAAGTTGAAATTCCTACACTATTTTAGTATCATATATATGTACATGCTGAGCAAAAATCAGATATTTATATCATGTCCCACCAGAGATATAGGGCTTCAAACTTAAAAAATTCATAAAAATTTAAGGATACCTGTTTTAAGGATGAACCTCTATTTTATGTTAGTTAGCTATGCCATATAACTGAACATAAAGTTTGAACTGTGATAAATCACCCCTTCTTAGTATTTAAGGCTTCCAAAAAGTAGGATTTCCCAATTTTTAACAACAAACTTTGGAGGCTATTTTGGGAATAAAACTTTGTATTTAGAGCTATAAAGAAGATACAACATATTGTAGAATAGATCCTTTTGAGAAGAGTGGTGTTGGTTTCAAATCTGTAGCATAATCCAATCTAGAAATAATCAATGTAATGCTAATGTCTGCAAAGCCAAAAATCTCCTCATTCTCGTAAACAAAAATGGCCACCACGCATAAAAATCATTTTTGAACCTCTTATGAGTATGGTAAAAACATATAAAAAATTAAAATACTTAAAAATGGCCAAGCAACCAATTTAATTTTTATTGGATCACTTAATATGAATTGACCCAGTGAGTTTTTTACATAATTATTTTCTTATTTATTTAATGAAGTGAAATGAAATTGAAATGTTATTTTATATAGGCCCCTATATAAATACATACAATACATACATGCATATTTTATGTAGTTAGGCCTAATAATTATTGAAAAGTAAATAAATGTCAAATGTATTTTCGATGTATAGATAATGTTTAAGCCTGAATTGGTTTCATAAAAATCAAATAAATTTTGTTGAAACTGTTTGTTGGATAAATCATGCCACTCAAAAATGGTTTGTGGTGCAATATTTTCAGTTATTTGTCCGTATCACTGCTTTTGTCTTCAGTCATAATCTACATCCATTTGTAGGTCATGTGACGCTTGAAAATGATCACCACTGGGACCAGGTTGCACAATTACCAAACTATCAGTTCCGAATCCATTGCTATGTATTTCACTTTTGTCATTACTATCGCCTTCATTTTCAAATCTAAGAAACACTTCAGAATATCATAAGTAACAATCTGTTGCAATTTGATATCACTATTACGCTCAAGAAGAAAATAACTAAATACGAAACTAATAAAATAATAACAAAACACTAAACTCCAGTTTACCAGTTTGTTCGCATGAAAACTGAGTAGTAATAACAATTCCAACATGACTTCTCCCGCATATTGACAGCTGACCAGATATATTGTAATGATTTTTTAATTGAAACAACAGTCAAATAATGAACCCTCCCGCCATCTACAGGACACTATTTGAACTATGATATCTTGAACTAAATATAGAAACCACCTTACCGTTTGCTTACAATACAGTGGCACTATTTTTAGAAACGTGTGCCTGGCCTTGGCACAAAGGCCACATGCCCGCATATGGCGTGGCATGAGGCCTACTAATCAAAAGGTTAAACCTTTTAAAAATATGTGGTAGGCCATTAAAATATCTGCAAAAATATGATGTTGTTTAAATAATAGCCCAGTAGGGCCTACAAAGATTTTTAAACACAATTGATAAGTAAGCTATCTACAATCATGAATTTTGAATTAGAAACCTCTAAAACCTACAAAAATTTGATAAAATTCTGGTACATTAACACGTACTGAATTGCAAAAATTGCAATTAATCTCTTAAAATCCAAAGTCTTTGTACCATCTTTTAGAAAATTACATTATGCAGTTTTTGTATATCTTGTAGGTTTTTGACAAATTTTTATTTGATAAGATATTAAGCTTTGAAAACAAAAAAATGACTGCCATTATGAAATGGTACAAAGTAGGAATTTGACCCTCTATACTGAATTAGATCTTATTATTCCTAATACATATAGCCTTCCGGGTTTCAAGTAATAACTTGAAGGGTTATTAAATATGATAAATTATATAAGAACCTATTTTTATTTATATTGTCATATGTTTTAGAACATATGACTATATATAGGTTACAAACTTGTTTCTTAGTTTTGACTAGAGCTTATTACTGTAGTTTTGGGACCAACAGAGCAAACAGAGGCTATAAATTAGCTAACGAGTACCGAGAACGTTGCTTTCCATTTCTTTTCCATGTCATCCCACTAATATATCAACAAACCAAATATATCAATATATTAAACGCCTATTCTCAATCCTAAAAAGGTAAAATTTGTCACAATTTTCTGAAATAGTATTTATAAGCAAAATGTTTAGTCAACAGATGTAAAATCAGTAGAAATCAGCAGAAGACAGGCTGTAGTTACAAAACCAGAATCAGTATTTCTACATTTTACCCAATACATTTTTATCATCATTTTGTTTTCCACTGGTCAATAAAGCATAGGCCTATACAACCCCAGTAATAAAATAAATAATTTATTCTCATGAGTCTTCAAATGGCTAACCAACCATCTGCTACTACCATAAACTATAGTTTTGGGTAGGTCCATCGGAGTATGTTTATTAGATATTAGGTACTGTAGGTGTACAGGTGGGTTAGTACCACTGTATATGTATGTTAGTATCACTGTACGTATAAGGGTGAATGGGTGGTTCAGTACCACTTCTCATATACAGGCGGGCAGGTGGGTGAATACCACCGTACACATATGAGTGGACGGGTGAATCAATAACACTGTATGTGTATGGGTGGTGGGTGGGTCAGTCGGCACTGGTGACACAGTGCTGTAACTCAACTACTTGGGGACAATGTGTTTGGGAGATTGTAGGCGATAGGTTGGATGCTCGGCCCTCTTAATACCGACATGGCGTCCGCTCAATGGTTGCTTTCGGTGTGGACACTACTAGATAAGTCTGGAGTGTCCATGTTGGGTAGTAATCATTGTACGGATGTTGTGTGGGGGAGATAACTCAGTATCAGGCTTGTCAATTAGCTGAAAATCAGACCAGCACTACGTGGTTCGGATTCCACGTAAAGCTGTAGGTCCCTTAGTTGCCCTGGCTGTTGGGCTATTAATAAATTGCCTTTTCTGAGGAACAGTTGAACTCAGTTAGTAACCAGACTACACTCATATAATCATTCATATTCGCCTTAAGATACCAACAATGTTGTGTCCGCTTCTCATATGTAAGAATGTTACAAGAATAAGTCAAATTGTACCTTACAGTTCAGTGTTTATTTTTTTTCACATTTCACTAAGCTATGGTGAATTCATTGGCCAATAAATTGTTAGAAAAAGAGGTTCACCTACCTGGTCACATTTGGAACTCTCACAATCACACAGTAGAAATGACAAACAAGGTCCAGCAATTCTAAATTCCACTTCTGTTTTGGCCGTCATTTTTATCAACCGTAACAATGAAAATGTAATGTCTCAATGTAAGTAGACATGTAATTAACAGTATCTCAGATCACCATACACTACAATTTTACTGTAATTTATTTGGTAATTTAAAAACCAACACAGATACTAAACAAACATAACCTAAATTGTCTTCTATACAGAGACGACAAAGCCAAACTAAAAAAAAGATTTCTTAGTCATCTTAAACTTGCAAAACGATTTTATTTGGCACAAGATGCACACATGGAAACTTAAAGTCCCCATACTTGCTCAATACTATTGTGAAGTATTTAATATTGTACAATAGTATTGACGGATAGTGAGCTATGTTGAAACCTAAAAGCTGGTTGCACAAGACATTGAATGATGACCATCGATCTATATAAGAGAACTGGATCGCCGACTCCCGCCGCAAAGCTTGCCACAGAAACGACACGGCGCTACTCCACCCACTGGCAGGACGCAGTACTCGCCGCCTCATATAAACGCATGATATTATTGTGATGTTTTAGGCTGCGATGGTGTGTTTCTGTGCCGCTTACGGTAGTTTTTTATTTGTTTCTACAGTAAACACCATTACATGAAATTACAATAGTTTGTGATACATTGAAATTGATAATTTTTGGTACATGCTGGAATTAAGCGACTTATGCTAATATGAGTTCAACAGATACAGTGTGCTAAGTGGTGATTACATTGTAATTAAATGTACTTGAGAATGTGAGTTAATATGAATCATAGAATATACAACAATGAATATAGTAATATGAATAGAATGAATAACAAAGGTGTAAAATTTAAGGAATAATATAACAATAGAATATGTACAAAATAGATTAATAAAGAAATAACAACGAATAGAATAATGTAATAGAATGACAACTTAAAAATGGAATTTTTGCACTATGCACTTCAGGAGATTCACTGGGTGTGTGATTTGATGTACTCTTTTGCTCGGGCTTTGAAGGCAACTAGGCTGGAGCCGAAGAAGTCGACATGGTTTGCAGCCGAATTTCCAAGTTGAAGAAGTCGAGGAATGGTACTGTTGAAGTGGTAGCTAGTGTTGAACTGTTGTCTTGTAAAAGGCTGCTCCTTTCGAATAGATGTTGAGTGAGGTACATGAATAGATATACGTTCAAGCAGTTTAGGGCACTCGACCATTCCGTTGACTATTTTGTAGAGGAATTGTAGATCCAATAGTTCTCTTCTTTGACTTAGAGTGTTCAAGTCCAATTGCATCCTTAGATCTTCTGTAGGAACTTCTTGATATCCGAAGCCAGTTCTAACACCCAGTAGTCGGAGAAATCTTGTTTGTACCTTTTCAAGTTGGTTTATGAGTCCAACCTGGTGGGGTGACCAAATAATTGACCCATACTCCAATAATTGTGGTCTGACAAGCGACGTGTACAAAGTTTTTAGGGTGCCCACTGACAGACAATCTCTTGATGTTCTTGAGATAAACCCCAATGTGGAATTAGCAGCAGTGCAGACCTTTTTGATATGGGCTTCGGGGTTCAATGTGGATGATGTTAAGACCCCAAGGTCACTAATTTCCGTAACTTGCTGAAGTGTTACTCCTCCGACATTGTATTGGTATTTTCGGTTTCGCTGCGTTCTGCTGAAGGTCAGTGACTTACATTTCTTCGGGTTCAAATCCATGGCGTTCTGAGAGCACCAACTATTGATTACGTCAATATTCTGTTGTAGCCGTATTTGGTCATGATCGGTTTTAATTTCTGCAAAAGTTTGAGATCATCAGCAAAAAGCAGGAAATCAACAGTTAAATGCTGCCCAATGTCGTTAATAAATAGATTAAATAGGAAAGGCCCGAGGTGGGATCCTTGGGGGACACCTGAGGCAGCTATAACAGATCTGGAGAATCTGGACAAATAGCGAACTGTGAGTGGACGGTTAGTCAGGTAGGATGAGAACCACTGGAGCAGAGTTCCGGTGATACCCATTGACTTGAGTTTGGCTAGTAAATGGCTATGGCTGACTCTGTCAAAGGCCTCAGAAAAATCCGTGTAAATACAATCAACTTGGCTCCATCCTGAGAAACCGTTCAATGTGAAATCACGAAAAACTGTCAGGTGTGTGATTGTTGAGCGCCCTGTTCTGAAGCCATGCTGTTGGTCAATGATGTAGTTTTTTAACTCGAAGTTAAGCTTTTCAAGTACAATACTTTCAAAGACTTTGGAGAGTTTGTTGAGGATGATTATTGGTCTGTAGTTTTCAACATTCGAGGGACTTCCTGATTTCAGGATTGGTACGATGTAACCTGGTTTGAGAACTTGGGGGAATATGCTTTGACAGAGAGAGACTCGTTCCAGAATACTGCGAGATGAGGAGCAATGGCTGATTTTAAAAGCTTGAGGTTTGAAGCATGGATTCCATCTGGTCCAGGTCCCTTTGCTGGATCCAGTTTGTTCAGTTTGTTTTCGATGTCCACTGCTGAGATATAAATAGATGAGACTGAGACTGGAGACTCGTGGTTATAACTTGGAGGGGAAGTAGTAGACGTCTTGAAGATAGTGTTGAAAAAATCCATAAATAAATTGCTAGCTTGATCGGGGTCGTCAGTAACTTCTCCATTGTAACGGATTTTTTTTAGAGCATTCCTTGTTAGTCCTCATTTGTTTCACAAATCCCCAATAAGATTTAGGGGTTTTCTGAACATTGGCATTGATATTGTCCATGTACGCCTTTCGACATGCTTCTGTAGACATCTTGCATTCTCTTCTTAAATTGAAAAATTCTTCTAGGTAGGCAATATCAAGAGTTGACTTGTATAGCCTGTGAATGGATTTTTTCTTGATGATCAGTGCTTTAAGCTCGTTACTGAACCATATTGGAAATTTACTGGTACCCACTCTCTTCATTGGGCTGTTGTTCATAATGACTGAGGCTAAATCAATACAAAAGGATGAGAAATATTCCTCCAGGTTTGCTATGGATTGGCTAGGATAAGGCAACCTTTGCAGCCAGTCAAAGACAGGTTTTATGTAACATTTTATTCGGTTTGGTACATATGTGAAGTTTGAAAAATGGTTATCCCCTCCGAAGTTAAGTTGGTAAGAGAGTGCTGGATGGGCGATTTCCTCGGTCAATAGGGGGTCCTCTGCTCTAACTACCTCAACTGGATCGGATGAAAAGATAAGGTCCAAGAGTACTCTCCTGTGATTTCGCACAAAGTTATATTGATTTAGACCCAGGAAGGACGATAAGTTGTGTAGTACGCTTGAAGAGGCGTTGAGAGTATCAGGTGGAGTTAAGAGCCAGTTTGTTGACGGTTGGTTGAAGTCGCCGGCAATTACTATTTTCCTGTATTGATCACCCACAACTAAGGCCTCCTCCACAGCGTCAGAGAAACAGTTGTAAGTGTAGCTGTTGGAACCCGGGGGAATGTAAGTCATGCACAAAAAAAGGACTTGCGTCGTAATCTTGGCAGCAACAAACACACATTCAATGTTTTTGACAGAGGTTTTTAGTTGCCAGGATATGTACTTATTACTAACAGCTATCATTACTCCTCCTTTAAATGATTTCACACTTTGTCGTTTGATCTGTCCGTTCTATATATGCTGTACCCTGTAAGTCCGAGCTCAGCAGAGTTGATATCATCGGAGAGGTTTGTTTCACAGAGACTTATTATGTCATATGGACAACAAGATACGCTTTTTCTTAGTGCTTCTAGCTTTGTACGCATTCCATTCACGTTTTGGAGATACAAAGCACAAGTGTGGTCATCGTGGGGATTTGCTAGTTTTATGTGCCAATATTTGCCTTTAAAATGACAGGTATTCCGTTCCTGAATTTTATTGTGAGGTTATTCTCACCATTGTCCGATCTCTTCCGGAGTTCTTCTTTCAAGGAATCTAGGTATTGTTTTTCCTTAGGAGTGCGGTCGTTACCCATTTTGACATTGGAAAATGAAGGACTGGCGTTTTTTACTAGGTCGATTTTGAAGTTACGCAGAATAGACTTCACATCAGAAGGGTTGGATAGGATAACTTTTAAAGGCACATAGGCATGCGTCTCGGATACCAATACCTTGAGACACCTGTTGACTCTCTTAGGACCACATTTGGTCTCCCTCTCTTGGCGACCAGAAGGAAGATGGCTGATATCATGCTGCTTCACAAGTTGGTGAATAGTGCCATTGACTGCTCTGACTTTTTGTCCATGATTGAGTTTCGGATTCCGGCGTCCACTCGCTCCAAGGACATATTTGCCAAACGAGCATCTCCTTACCTGTACAGCCACTACAGTTGTGTTCCCCGGATAACGAGAGAGGGCAATGCTTTGTCTGATGCTGTTGATTTTTTTGGTTCCTCCCCCCAATCATTTCGTAGAAGCCTCATGAGATTACTGAATTCTGCAACCTGAAAATCTTGCAGCTTTGAGAATTGAACTTGTATTAGCATCTTGTATGGGGCGAATGTGATTATACATATTGTGGATGTGTGGATGGATTGTATATATATATATATATATATATATATATATATTGATACTTGTATAAGTTACCATTGTTACTCATGTATCTTGCTATTTAATGTAATCTGTTGTTATTGTCACATAAGTTATCATTGTTCATTATACTGCATATATACATTATACAATGCCATTTATGATGTACTTCTACTGAACTATTTGCTGTCATGTTCTTGTATTATTGTATCTATCATAGTAGTCTAGAAAGTTCTGTTGTAGATTTAGATAAACATGTATCTTGCTATTTAATGTAATCTGTTGTTATTGTATTATTGTCACATAAGTTATCATTGTTCATTATACTGCATATATACATTATACAATACCATTTATGATGTACTTCTACTGAACTATTTGCTGTCATGTTCTTGTATTATTGTATCTATCATAGTAGTCTTAGAAAGTTCTGTTGTAGATTTAGATAAACATGTATCTTGCTATTTAATGTAATCTGTTGTTATTGTATTATTGTCACATAAGTTATCATTGTTCATTATACTGCATATATACATTATACAATGCCATTTATGATGTACTTCTACTGAACTATTTACTGTCATAGTCTTGTATTATTGTATCTATCATAGTAGTCTTAGAAAGTTCCGTTGTAGATTTAGATAAACTTTATGATGCCATGTATTATTATTACACTATGTACAAAAGTGGTTTACCGTTGATAAATAAATAAAGAAATAAAGGGCGGATTTTGCCATTTACTGGTGTGCCAACGCGGAAGCAATTCAATTTGTCCTGATTAATGTTTGGATCAGTTAGAGTAAACAGCTGCTTGATCAGTTCTGCGTCATGCTTATTTCTGGCAGAGTGCTGGATTGATGTGGACTCTTCAAGGTTAAATATAAGGATATTATTTGCACGCATGTTGCGTTCGCTGATTTCTGCTATGATGTCTTCGCCAGAGTCATTACTTCTCAAAGCATGGCCGCTGAGTCTTTGTTCCATATTTTCAATTTTATTTTCAACGACACCTATTCGGGTCTCATGAGCGTCAAGCTTTTCTCCTATAGCTTTAAAACTGGACTCAATACTATCCATTTTCACGGGAAGTGAGCTTAACTTGTCTACTTTCTCGCGTAGAGTGGTAATCTGCTTCGAAAGTTGGGAAAAATGTTCAAGTAACTTGTCCATGGGATTTGAAGTCACGGAAATACAGTCAACTCTATTACAAAGCCATTTAAGGTTTGAATTAGTTGAGATTTTTGCATACTCTGCTTTCGGCATTTTGGCACATTCTCCGTGAAACCATCTCGTGAAGGAACCGTCGCACTCTAGCCCTTCCTCAGAATCGAGCACTTGTTTTATACATATTTGGCACACTGTTTTAGGTATATCCATTCTAGTCAATGAAGAGTGATATTTGAAGCATGCAGGTACAGGTAAAATAAATGGATTTTAGAGAATTATGGTACAGAAAAGTAGCAGAGAATACAAATTATATGGTAGTTGTGTTTTGGTTATGTTTGGGTAAAAAATATTTGAATACACAAATAATTATTATTTTGACAATAACTGGATATAAATTGATAACAAATTATAAACTGAGTATTAAATATCACTTTAAAAGCAAATAATTATAAAAAGTAAAATTATAACACCATTAAAACTTAAATTTGATCACAAAAAAGAAAATCACTTAACTCACAAATCGTAGTAACAATCGTTCTGAGAAAAACTGTGGAATTTCCTTTCATCGGTAAGAAAGATCCTTTTTATCTATTTAAATAAATAGTAAAATAGCAAATTAGACTGTAATTACACATGATGTTACTATTTCCTAGCAAACTAAACATACCATCCATCACATTTAATATGAATTGCCAAACTTTAATATTTGAAAACAAAATTTCATTTATCTTTTGCTAATATTATAACTGCTGCAGTAAAATAATCAATACCTCACATACTGTAATCTGATTTCACCTATAAAATATAGCCTACATTGTTTGTATGTGATATAATGATCGTATTATTTAAAATTATCAATTCCAGTTGCAATGAAATGCAGTGAAAAATGATCACCTGTTGCAAGTACGGGCAAAGAGGTATTTCATAATATTTGGTTAACACATTTAATATATTACTACGTAGCTTAATGGGAATAACAACTATGACAGTGAAAATGAAAATACCTTTCTTTAGGAATGAAGTTAGGGCTCCTCTCTAACACTTAACCACAATGTTAAAATGACCAATACGAAATATATGTACTCTAACTTACGAATATGCCTATATAGGGTTTATAAATAAATAAACATATATAGGTGTTCCAGATTTCCAAAAGATGCAAACCTGCGTAAGCAATGGACGATTTCTACCAAAAGGAAAGGTTTTGTTCCAACTGAACATTCAAGACGGTGTAGCAAGCACACTAGTCAAGAATCTTTTGAACTTGGAAGCATTAGACCTATACTGAACACAAATTCAGTACGGTACCTACAATTTTCAATTTTCCTTTGCTCGAATCCAATCCGCCGCCAAAAATAAGAAGGATAATTGAAAGAGTGAAGGTAAGTTTGAGTGGTAAAATCATACAGTTTTCTCTGAAATGTTGTAATTTCTACCTATCTGCAATATTATATTTAGTTATACATTGTTAGTGAATTAGATTCAAAATTAAAGTGCGAAGAATGTTCTAAGCTTGTAAGAGGAGGTACAACACAGGAATGCACTGAATTCACTAATTTTATTAGTAGAGGTAAATTAATTAAGGCTTCCTATGATGTTTTCGGAATAGTTAAGTTTTTGCATAACAAGCTAGTTAACTGTTGGGCAGAACTACATACTTTGAACACAAACTATTTAGTAACGCTAATTGTTAGAGAGTTCTATAGCAACACATTTATAGGCCATGTTAGCAACAGTGATATTAGTGAAGATAGTCATGTGGTTAAGTTAATAAAATATATAGCTTTCATGAACTGTTAAATATTTTGTCAACACATTGTTACAGAAAAAAACCAATGTATTAATTGCCAACAAATAAGGGCTACGGCAACAACTTTATAAAATTATCTTGTTTAGTAACTTGTAATATGATTGCTGTGGGATAAGTTATTTGTAATAATAAGTTAAAAATAATAATGTTCATTGTATATAAAACTTTAACATACTATCATCTCTGTGAAAATTTTACCGTAAATAAAATGTTTGATGTTAAATAAAGCGTTCTTTATTTGCACCATTTCATTTTGGAGTAAATAAATATCCAGGTATGTTTTATATACATAAGCATGAGAATAGGATACTATATTGCTAAAGTAGCATTTTTTATTGTGCCTTGGACTCTAAATAATAACGCTAAGAAAGTATGCCTTATCGAATTTTCAATGTAATTCCGCCTGAAGAGTCCCGCCAGTGTCGTGCGGGTTGTCTAGCCGATCGGACCGCGTGCCCGCCACTCAGCCGGCAATCCAGTTGTATTATATAGATCGATGATGATGTCTTGTGACAACCCCCCTCCAGATGATTATATGAAGATGGTTATGGCTTGGGCTGTGGAATTAAATACAAATGACCCTAACCAGCAAATGTTTGCCAAAAAGGCTACAAATGATATTTTGTATGAAGGATAGATGGGTAACTTAAGCCGAGATTCTGTTCATTTACTACGTCCACTTCTCCGCGGTCTTAAAGATTGGGAATCGTCATCTTCTTGCTCTTCTTTTTTTAGGGATTGGGTTGTTGTACCCTTAAGTCGTGCATTTACTCCGTTTACTGGTTAACAGGATAATACTATGTAGCAGTTACAACAGACATTGAATAACTTTGGAAATGTACAAAATTTACAACTTGTACATCAGTTCCTTAAACATTCATCAATGCAATACTTCTCAGATTCGCAATCACCAGGGTCACCTAGTAATGCTTCAAAATACCTGGCCAATTTGAAACCCTTGGACTCCGAAGCAGTTTGGGTTTCGGTGTGGCTACTTAACGACGCAACAATTGGTGAGAGTTGTAAACCGATTGGTAGATTAACCATAACTTCAACCTGTGCTATGTTACAGTTCTCCTTCTCTTCGACATCAGCAAGGCGTTTGACAAGGTCTGGCTCGATGGCCTATTCTTCAAACTCGCTGGGATCTGGAGCTACTACTAGTGTCTTTCAAACATTTCTTCTTGATTATAGATAAAAAAGGACTTGCTTGCTAGAATATAATTGCCTCTCTGTACCAGGTGTCTCTAAGCTCCGATCAAGAATGTTTTATTTCCATTGATTTGTGTTAACAAAAACAGGAAACGTCAATTTATACTATATACACCTATAAGCCAGACTCGTTCATTAGGCCTATGCAGATAAACTAAATTACAATAATATTGTACCACACTGACACTATTAACACTTAAATATATTGCAAAACAGCATTTGTCTGTTACTGAATTGATTTTACCAATATATTTTCAAAACTTACTAATCATTTCTCTAAGTTAAAGTAATTAATTTTAATACGGGAAATCTAAAATATTTTGAATCGTGGACGTATATGTTTAGAACTGAATATCAACTGGGCTATCCAAGAGTTCTTTAGCGGAATAAAAAGGGCTTTTCAACAGCCAATTGCTTATTCTGGATTTGAATTTACTGAAAGGAATCTTTCCAGCTTCAGAAAGAAGCTTATTGAAAATTTTACACAATTTAATTTTGAAAGAGTTTCCCGTTTTTGAAAATCTATGGTATAACAATTTTGACCCTATTCATTCATTATTATTTATCTCTAAGACGCCGGCCGTAGAGATATGGGCGAATATGAGGAGTGAATGAGTGTAGATGAACGAGTGTAGTTATGAGTGTGAATTTCTTCTCTGCGAGTAAACTCAGATATGTGAAACCTAGTGTGTAGTAGATTTTGGAAAATGAGAAGATTTATTACCATCATAATATTAAGTTGAATGAAAAAAGGTTTGCAATGTTCCAAATCGTTTACTCTACACATGGTTCTGATAACTTTCTTTGCATAATAAGAGTATCGTTTCCTGCACTAGATTGACCCCACACAATTAAACGATAGGCTTTGTGAATAGAAGAAAGCAAAATAAGCTACCCTGAGATATTTTTGTTCAACAATATCTCTTTACTTCCACATTAGATATGAAACTCTAGAGATCCCTTTACAAACACCGTCAACGTGAGTTTTCCACGATAGCTTATTGTCCATTGAAAACCCGAGAAGCTTAACAGAATTTAGATTACTCGGGCTTGAGAGACTAAGAAGCATTTCTTGAGTTTTGTCTCTGTTGCAAAGCAATTTATTCGTAGAGAACCAGTTTTGAGCAGACCTATAGGCCATGGATCTACATTCCTCAAGCTTTCAGAGTTTCTCTATGACGTGAGCAAGGTAGTATCGTCTGCATAAATATAAACCTGAGGTTGCAAATTGCATGGTAAATCATTAATAAAAACAAAACAGATGGAAAGACCTAGGACAGATCCTTGCAGGGTGCCACTGGTTACACTTAGGATGGTAGATTGACTGTTATTAATATCGACGTATTGTTTACGATTAGTTGGATAAGATTTCAGTAATTTTAAAGAGTTTTCAGTGATATAGTAAAAGGAAAGTTTATCTTAAAGGATGTCGTGTTCGACACAGTCAAAGGCCTTGCTCAAGTCATAGAAAGTTAGAAAAACTGATTCTAACTCTGGACAGAACTGCTTTTGACCTCTATGGATGTTAAAAGTTCGGAACAATAATCACATGTACAAATATAATAGAATTGGAATAGAGAATTTGAATGTAGTATGTCAATAATACCATTACCCAATAAGAAATTGGTTATGTTAAGCACATCTTGTAAATTACACTTTTTATTTTATTTATTATGTAGGTAACTTTCTGTTTTATAGTAAATTTAGTAAAATTTGAACAAACGAATCATTTACTATTCCTATTGTTAAGTGCACCCATGAGCAATCAGGTAATTATTTTTCTAACCTAAAGAAGATCTTATTATTAGCAAGTTATGCTATAATAATACACTCTTACTACGGTTAGTTATATTTTTTTATACAAAGAAGTCAAGTAACACAAGCTAGTTTTGGCCATGAACCTATTTCTATTGTCTTATAATTTCTCACATGGTATTAGAAATTTATTTTCTTATAACCTATGTTATAGGCTTATAATAAAACCTTGAGCAAAAACTTCTTAATATCCTACAATGAAATAAAGAGATCACCAATTGTATCATCATATAAAGATGGGGTAAAACTGTACAAGATTTTGTAAAAGTTTTAAATCATCCATACCTCATATATAACTAAGTTAATAAGAAAAAAACTCCTTTAAATATGTGTACCAAAGATAGTAAGTCATCATACATTAGATAAGTGTTATGTTAAGTTAAGTAAAATTGAGTTTTTAGCTTAGCTGAGCTAACTAACTAAAAACAATGAATACAATTGAAAATTGAGTTGCTATTTTGAGCACATCACAAGTTGGAGCTAGGCCCATTGGACAGTTTCACTTGGTTTTTTAACCCTTTCCATCCCAGAATTTTTTTTATAATTTGTTCCAAAAATCCCAGGTATTTTTACTAATGACATACCCAAAAATCCCAGGCTCTTTTAGGCAATTTTGTCGCGTTTTACTAGAAAACCCATAACAAATTTATTTATGAAGCAAATTTATTAGTTTGAGTGTTATTAGCTTCCTAAATAGTTTATATATACTATAAAATAAAATATAAAACGACATGCAAATATTTACAATTTCTTTTTTTATATATGTACTTACCAAAAAATATTTTGAAATTTTTTTACTTCTGTGCGTTGTGGATGGGCATAAAAAAATTGTTTGACCAAAATTAATAACACTTGACAAAACAACATTTAACAATCTTCAATAAAATCCATACTTCACACTGATATGTTGAGAAATAAAAAAGTTCTGGCTTTTTGGAAACACAATAACACAGCTGACAAAAGTCAACACAGCTGATGACGCAGAACAAAGACAACAAAATAAATGAGATGTTGTACTACAATAAAACATGATGTGAGTAATAAATTGTTGTTTTTATAATAGAAAATGTTATTCCGAACATTTCTATATCATTTATATAAATATTCCGAGTTAATAAATATTTAAAAAAAAATTTTTTTGAACGTCCGGAAAACCGGACGTTGGGATTTTTGGACCGTTTTTCGAACGTCCGGTAAACAGGACGCTGGGATTTTTGGAACATGTTACGAACCTCCGGAAAACTGGACGCTGGGATGGAAAGGGTTAAAATATGGTTCATACTTAATCATTTTCTTTTTCATATTAGGCCTATTTTGTATTCTTTTATAGGCCTTGATAGGGGCAGGTGTTATTGTTACTTTAGCAGTTAAAGTCAAACTGTTTGTTGGAAATTAACAACTGTTTGGGAAAACAGGGCCAACAGGCACGGAAGTAGCAACTGGACAACTCACAAAACAAAGGTGCAGTGGTAGGGTGTTTGCAGTTTCCCTTTTAGAACAACATGTTCATTTCTGAGTAAAACCAACCGGTGTGATCAGTCAATTGTTGTTTCGCATCAAACACCTCGCTCATACAGGAAACAGGTTTTAGGTTAGGAAAGGGAGGGGAAATGTGACAAAATGTATGTTTTGTTGTTGTTTTTTCCTTACCTGTCGCCAGCATTGGCCAACACTGTCTAGGCCTATGTTGTCTACTCATGAGCCTATGCTTTGTTGAGAATAAGAATTGTTTGTCGAACTGATTAGAAACTATTTGTTTCCCCCCACAAAACTGTTTTAAACAGTTCATAATTTTTCACTCCACTACTAGGCCTTGGTATATATGAAATGCGTCTACCTTTGGAATATTAGTATTTTTGAAACACCTGTTCCATATGCTTATAAATCCTTATTTTGCAGGTAACTCATTAATGTTTGTATACAAGTTAGAGTCATATATCTGCGGCAGATGTGACATCTGACTGTTAAGTGCTATTTCTCTGTACTCTTGTACCTTTGGCAATTTGCAAGGTCATACCTTAACTCACCAACCAGCAATCAATGGGTGACCCGTAGACTTTTGTGGTGTTGAAACCGGCAGTCAACGGGTGGCCCGATAACGTAGTTGTTGCACTCGATACTTTTTAGCATACTAAAATGTGTAGAAACTGATGATTCGTATACCATCCGACACACATTGAATTACTGAACACTAGTATATTATACTAGTTGCAATGATGTAATTGCAAATTTGTCAAATATTCATACTTTCGTTTGTAGTCTGTTCAGTTAGCCATCTTGCCTTCCTGAGTAGACAACAAGAGTTGTCGTATGTAGAATTAACGTTTTGTTTTGACATTTATTGGTGAATTCATTTCTTATTACTGTTTTATAATTATAAATTAAGTGTTGTTTGATAGGTTTGTAACAATTATTATATGAAATAAATGTGTTATTGTATTTTAGCTAATAACGGCTAAAATTGTGTTAGCTAATTTAGCTAATTGTGTTCTTTAGAAATATAACATTTGTTTGGGTTGTTGTTATGACTTATTGAGCAGTTTTTTTTTTTACATTTGTAAGTAATAAACATACTCTATACTAACTTTTATATATTATTATCGTTTGCTTAGATTGGTTAGTATTTGAATAAATATTAAGAATCTTCTGTGTAAGAATGTTCTGTTTAGATTAATGACGCTATTATACAGTGGTTGTACTATCAAAATAAAAGTGATTTGATTCTGATTCTGATAAAGTAATAATGATAAATATTTGTGAAATTGCTTACTTTCATTGTGGTGACCTAAATTTCTTTGTAGTGTACTGTCTAGGCCTGCAATCATATTTATTTGGTTATTATTTTCAAAAAATTCAAATAAAAAGGCCTATGTACTTTTCAACCTTCATTTGCTTGCATGGGCGGCAGATTGGCTGCTATTTTACATTTTTAGTTTTCCCCCTATCTAAGCAATCGGAGGGAGTTGAGGGGTACCATTATTCTCCCTACACATCTCCACCGACTAGATCCCGGCATCTTGGAGTTTAGTGTGTGGCAATCTTATGCCCAGAACAGTTCTAAAGTTGGTTATTCCCATATGGCAGCCAATCTGCTGTTACGCAAGTAGTAACTGAAGTGTTAAAAAAAGCCTATAAATTTTAAGTAATATCTTTATATTTCTGATTGTTATCAAAAGTTTTATAATTTGTATGGCAGTTTTAACTTACAACATAACCTTTTACCTATAGTATTTGTGTTTTCCACTTTGTTACACATATTATTGCATATAAACATAAAGTATATTCTAATGATACAGTTTAGACCCGGTAATCCATTTGTGATTACTGAATTTTTCGGATTAAACAGATTTTCCCTAAAACATTCCTTTAATCAAACATAACATAAATAATATGCCTATCATTAAACGCAGTACTTAAGTTTTGAAAGCAATAAGAGCCTATGATGATAAGAAGGAGATAATAAACCGTTAAATAGAAGAATACATTCATCAGAGACGTACGATCAAACACCGTTTTTCAAGACAACAAGTTTTAGTCATTAGTGGAAATTGATCTCGGTCCCAGTGCTATTTGATGCAGTTGAATTTGCCACTAGGCCAAGTAATCAGCTGAATAGAAGTCGTGTGCATATTTCTGGCGTTCTCACGCTACCTCAGACAGCACTGTTTCCAATTACCACTGTCAGTTTCACGTTAACAGTTTGAACACGTGTGTTTACAATGTTTACATATCTCACTTAATGTTATAACCCACAGAGACAATGCGGGTGCTTTGATCTCGTACTACGCTATGTAGAGCAAAACCCCGTCTTGACCCCAGTGGATACCATGGTTTTGTTGCGCTGGTGTAATTTAGCTTAGGGGAAGAGGAATTCTTCTTTAAAGCAAACAAATTTAACTGATTTCTTCAAACCAAAGTAACATTTGAAAAGTTTATTAACAGTTAGGCTTAAGTACTTGAAATAATATTTTCTTGTCATTTTAGATGTTTAAAGTTGTGGTTTTTTTATTTTCCTTAATTCTTTTACTGATTCTGTTTCGGATTACCGAATTTTGGATTGACGGGACTCTACTTAGTATAGATATATTAAGGGACCATGCGCGAAAATATGAAAGACATACACCAGAATTTGTTACAGTAAGAACAAATTATGTCACTGGAACTTATATGTTTGGTGTCAAGATGGAAAAACATTACTATCTATGACAACAAAGAAGGAGAAAGTCGTTATGATACTGTCTAATATGGACAACTCGGACACAGTAGAACAAGATACTAAAAAAACTACGAAGTCAAATACCAGACTACAATATGAGAAAGGGTGGTGTAGACACTGTTAACCTAATGTGCTCCGAATAAGTACTTCTAGGGGTACAAAAAGATGGCTGATGATAATATAAAAAATTCCTCAGAAATTGCATGATACAGGTATCAGCACTGTAAGTTAAGAAGCGATTGATACATCTAGTGACAAATGCAAAAAGTGAAATATTTTATTTGTATGTAAAATGTGCTATCAAAGTTTCTGAACATCTTCTTGAATCATGCTTTATTATTTATCTTAGCTTAATTAATCCTTAGGTATTAAAACACTTGAGAATATTATTAAAATATTTTATTTTTAACTTATATTTTGATATAAAGAGATCCTTAAACTCACTTACTTTACTAACCTACCCGCCCACTCCTAAACGTGCAGTAGTACTGACCCACCTGCCCACCCCTATATGTGCAGTGATACTAACCCACCTGCCCGCCCCTACATGTGCAGTGATACTAACCCACCCGCCCACTCCTAAACGTGCAGTAGTACTGACCCACCTGCCCACCCCTACATGTGCAGTGATACTAACCCACCTGTCCACCCCTACATGTGCAGTGATACTAACCCACCCGCCCACTCCTACACTTGCAGTAGTACTGACCCAACCGCCCACCCCTACATGTGCAGTGATACTAACCCACCTGCCCACCCCTACATGTGCAGTGATACTAACCAACCCGCCCACTCCTACACTTGCAGTAGTACTGACCCAACCGCCCACCCCTACATGTGCAGTGATACTGACCCACCCGCCCACCCCTACATGTGCAGTCATACTAACCCACCCGCCCACTCCTACACTTGCAGCAGTACTGATCCAACCGCCCACCCCTACACGTGCAGTGATACTGACCCACCCGCTCACTCCTACATGTGCAATGATACTAACCCACTCACCCCTACACATGCAGTGATACTTACTTGATATCGTAAGTATCACTGCATTTACTTGATCTCGTCAGAAGAAATTTGGTCCGAATATTTTAGTTCTACATGTAAGACTTAAACACACACAGTCAAAACACAAGAAAAGTCTATTTGTATGAGTTAGCATTAGAACTTATGGCAGATAACTTAAAAGAACGGGCAAACCACCAAAAAACTTGACAATGTTTCTTGAAAAATACAGAGAAAAAACAACTACTGATAGACTAGCCCAAGAAGTGTGATGTGGCACATGCTACATGTGTGTTTCAACAAATAGTAGCAGAACAAAGCTAGACTGTCATAACTGTAAAAGAAATATATAATAAATCCAATAAGTGAGTTCTCTTCAATATGTAACAGAAATATCTGGAAGAACCATTGCAAAATCAATATGACAAGCCAAAAATGCCAACTGCAAAATGAAGCCATGGAGTTTGATTAAATGTAAATTTACATTGGTCTAGTCATTGTATATATAGTATGTTTACTATATAATTTATTTTTTGGTAAATATACCCATTTCATTAAAAACCAAAACATATATAATCATCAAATCAGTCGTCTATATATGATTCAGTCATCATTTATCACTTATTCATATTATCATTTATTCATATAATCATCAAATCATTCGTATATATATGATGATTGATTTCAAAAGGATATCATACGATCGTAAAATATATAGGTTTCCCGAACACAAGTCATAATTGTTTCAAGTAGGAAATTACTCTTCATATTCGCTTTGAGATGGCTTTAATGTGCGTGATGCATATCAACTTAGTATGCAATCTATCATGGTTCCTTAAAAATTTTCATTAACAGAAAGTTTTGCTTTATTTGAGATATACTCTCTTAAGCTGAATACAATTTTTTACGTTTTGGATTGATTTAGCAAAAACTGTTAGATCTAAACCAAATTAAGTCTTATTCTATTGTATTTATGATAAGTTGTTGCAAACAATAAAAGTTAAAAGTCTATTCCGCCTCTCGGTCTTTGCAAGACATGCTCTGCTGTAGTCAATTTTTTCTTTCATTTTGAAACAGTTCAGTTTTGTTTTCCAAATTATTATAATTATATTACAGAAGTACAATTGCAATTTTCAAGCTGTTATATAGGCCTACTGTTTTGATTGCAATAAGCTCTTGTTTGAGTATTTGCATAATGGAGGTCTGTCTTGAACTGCCTAAATCTTTATCAAGATTTTTGTATCATGCTGTAGATATGAAGAAGTATGTTGCACTAAAGATGAGTTCAGTGGGCTTTGCATATGCATCCGTATGCTGCATTTGTGTACTAAGTGTTCTTTCACTGGTCTTTTTAAAAATAGCTTGCTCATGTATTCCTAAAAATCATTAGTTAGTGATTCAGATAATGATATATATATATATTCAGTAATAGTCTAGGTTTGATGTTACTGGATTGTGAAATCTATGGCTAGTCTCAATCCTGATAGGAATATTTTATTATAAGTTATAATTACCTGGCATATTTATGATTTGACTTATAGTTATTATGGTGTGCATGTATCTGTTACAGTTTATTATTCAAGAAGATGAATTCAGAAGGAAAGATTAACAAAAGAAAATTTCCATTCAATGGAAAAAACAATAACAAGAAGTTTCAGCAAAATAAGAAAAAGAGTGGACAAATGCCTAGAGAGTCATTTAGATGGAGCAGACCACAGCAATCTGAATCTTCAAATTATTTTCATCATCAAAATTATAATTGGGTACCACCTAAAAATAACTTGAATCCCTTCCAGAATTCAAGTTTTAATACTGGTTTCCATCAGCAATTTTTCAATTGTTCAAACCCAATGCGTACTGAAACTCCAAATGAACCAGAAGAGGTTATATCAGTGGGCCCAGGATCTGAATTAGATAGAATGGAGAAGGTGTTGGCTGCTAAAAGACGCATTGAAGAGGCTTTAGCTACTAAATCATCAGATGTAAACAATACAGAAATAACACTTCAAGATTCTAGCTCCCCAAAAGAATGCAGTAAAGACAAAGAGACTGATAAGAATCTACCTGTAACTAATTTAGATAGTGATAGGATTGATTTGAGACTAACAAATAGTGATTTTAAGGAGATAGGCTCTGTTGCATCTAGTGTTGTTGTTGAAGGTGAAAATGAAGGGAGTGATCTTATTTTGAATGTTGCATGTTCGTCACAACAAAGGTCATTTGACAATGCTGCACTGCCATCAATTACAATACCGAAAGTGAGCGATAGTAACGTGAACAAATCCCAGAGGATCGGTGGTTGGAACATGTCAGCTCTAAATGAAATTGTCACCACAGAACAAGTACATTTAAGTCCTAAGGATAGGGGAAGTTCAAATTCTATCAGAAGTAGAGGAGAAATGTTTATTCAGGAAAGTAGAGAGAAAATTCTAGGAAATGTTGAGCCTGTTCTTGAAAGCCAAAATCCTGTTTCCAAGACTTTTAGTCCAAAACAGAGCCAAAGATCTGGATTTGAAAGAGTAGGAAGGCTCTATCAAAGTTTTTTAAAGTCAAGGTTATGTGGGTACACTTTGAAAATGAGAGAGAAACAAACTAAGTGTGTTGGCCCCAATCCACTTCTAGATAAATCAGTTTTAGAGAATCAAATGCCGAAGGATAATCAAGGTGTGTTACAAGACAATCAAATAATTGAATTGGAAATGCCAAGGCCAATATTAGTTAAAACTGATAACAGTCAGTTAAACAATGTAGATCAGACACCTGAAGATGTTGCAGCGGTAGAAGCACAAGAATTTTGCCAAGAATTTAGTTATTTATTGACACATCCAAATTTTTTGATTCCTCCTGAAAATCTTGAAAAGCTCGGTTTAGGACATCTTAGTGAAATGAATAAGCTAATTAATGAGAGAAGGAGTGTCTCAGATCCACCAGAAGATGTTTCATCAAATCAGGACAGTTTCCTTAGAGTCAGATCTTTGAATGCATTAAATAGTATAACAGAAAATGATATTGTATTCAACCAAAGAGCTGTGAATTCATCTCCTCCAGTATCAAACTTCATCAACCCAGAACCATCTTTATCAACAGCCAATACAAATTGTATGATTCCACCTAATATTCCACAAAATTCATCAATAACAGGACAAAACATCTCAGGTGAGTTATGTTCATAAAAAATGAAAATATTTTTAGAAAATCATTCTAGAGGATCTGTATTTTGTGTCTTAAGAATGGTCTAAACAACTAGACTGAGGATTAAACATTTTTTTGATTAGTAATGAAAAATGTACATTAGACTCCCACGGCCCCGAACTAAATGGCGTTCAGGTTATCAGTAAAGAAGAAAAAGTATCAGTTCTTTGACATTATTACAGTTCATGTTTTAGTATAATGCAGTATCTATTCATACTGCATTTAAGGGAAAAAATAAAACCTAGGAATGGAGATTTCCTGCATCGTTTTGTACTATTATCAGCTTTAATTGAAGTAGATAAATCTATTTTTCAGTATAGCAAAAAGATAAAAGCGTGGTGTGATATTTATACATCCATTATAAAGTAGCAATAATATTGTGTGCTTATAACACATTAAGGGTTATATCGATCTCATTGAACAGGTTTTTATATAGAGCAGGGAATTTTAGTTTAAAAAATAATGTTAGTGGATTTAAATGAATGTTTTAATGTTAAAAACAACAACACTTCGACTAAAAGAATTAAATTAGTCAAACAAAAAAAATGGCTACTTGATTTGTATTTGTTACAGAAAGTAAGCATAGTCCAGTAAAACTAAAAAAAAAAAACGTTTTTAATGTGGTGCTTTATTTTCCCAAATAATTAACAAAAACTTATGTTTTACTTTAAGGTGTAGAGTTAATGTATTGGTTTTCATATAAGTAATAAACATTTAGTTGTAATTAGCATTTTACGGTTATTGAATAAATTTTACTTAAATAAATAGTTATGAACAAAAAGTGTGCAATATATAGTAAGAAATATTTTAGCCTACTGTTTTTCTACAAACACTTTTTTATTTGGTGATGATTGAATAGCATAGAGCGGTTTTTAAGCATGTCCCCCCCACATTTATTCTTCATTATAAATTAAAAGGTATTTTTAACCTTACCAATCAATGTGCATGTATAACCATGAATTCAATTTTGACATTCAAAACTTTTGGGGGTTATTTTGATATCCAAGGTGAGAAGGTAAACTTCAAAATTCTTAATGAGAAGAATGGTGCAATGAAAGCTAAAACGAGTTGGACCATTTTCAAGAAACTTGCAGGTTTAAGATGTAAGAGGCGGTTTGAAAGTTGTAAAAAGAAGCTGGTCATGTGACATATAATTTAATATTGTGTTTTTTATTGAAAACAATGGTGCAATCAAAACTAAAAAGTGTTGTACTGTTTTTGAGAAACTACTCGTAGTAGGTTTGAGATGTAAGAGGCAGAAGGCAGATTGAAAGTTGTGAAAATAAGAAAGTCATGTGACATATCATCTTGTATAGTCATTTCCCCTGAAAAAAATTGTGAAATCAAAACTAAAAAGGGGTGTTCTTATTATTTTTATTTCCCTATTACAAACTGCTTGCATGATCAACCAAAATTAAATTATTGCAGATGATCAAGGTTTGTGATTTTCCTTTACCCGCTATATGAGGTAAAAGCTTTCATTAAGCATTTAAAAATACCAGACTGCCTGCATCAACATAACTCGTTATTTATAATAAGGTTCAATTAATAGAAAAACTCAATTATAAGAATGAAAAAAAAAATCATTAATCTACTTAAAAACATAAATAAGCTCTTAGAACACCTGGTTTCAACGTCTAATAATTAGTAAGCAAGAAGAATGTTTCATAATATAATATCAGCTATAACTATAAATTCTACAAAACACAAAAAGATATCTGTTGGGTCTTTGCCTGGTGAAGGCCAGGAGGAGGACAGTGTCAAAAGTAGAGCGAGAAGCAACGGATGCATTCATCTCTGTCCTTTATATTCAGTTTACTTCATTTCATTGTAACAGTCATAATTATACCTTAGATTGCGATATTACATTTATCTTCATTTACTTTTTTTATTTATTCATTCGATTCATCTTAATTATTTCATGATCAGGGTTTAATAAACAGTAATTTTACATTCAATTTTCAATCTTTTATTTTAAATTACCTACTAACCACTGTTGCACATCGCATGCAATCAGACAATTTTACATATTCATTTCTCCAATTAAAATTAAATTGTATGTGGATGATAAATTTCTGATAAAAACTTCCTAGATGCCATCTAAAATCTTATGTTTTAAATAAGTTTTTAAAAAATGAGCTTTGATTACACCTTGTTAGTTTTGATTGCACCCTTGTTTTCAGGAAGAAAAGAAAATATAAAATGATGTATGAAATCACAGATTCTCAAGAAGAATTTTAAGTTGACCTTATAATAATGTACATCCATAATGGTTAGCGTTGTTAAACATCTTTTTTAATGTACAGGGCGATTCAAAACTTTAGCTACAAACTTTGGGATATTGTTCTATAGACCAAAAGGAGTAAAAAAAACTGTATAAGTAATTGTCTATCTCTTTGTGTTTACTGACTGTACATGTTTTCATTTTCAAAATAATATTTTTCAAAATACTCAAACACATTTAACTAAAATTAAGTAAACCCTTTATTATAATTCGATTTGTTAATGAAAAATGTTTGGTCAAGTTTGCCTAATAAATTTCAAAATGGTTCAATAAAAAATATTCAATTAGAACAACTCGAGAAGTATTAAAAAATGCCATAAAAAGTTACAAAAGTGACTTTTTTTAGATTACCGTATTTTAAAACAAATGTAATGTTATATTAACTTTTTATATCAAATAACTGAATCATTGCATTCGTGAATTTTTTCACAATGAGCAATGAATCAAATAACAACTATCAAATTATTTGAAATGTGTTAATTTATTCACACTAAATCTATTTAAATTAAATTTCATCCATTGTTAAAATCTTAGCTCATTTTAGAGTTACTCAGGATTTGTAAGGTCTGTCCTTACAATTTAGTAATAATTCAGTTACTTGTTATTTAACACAAAAACTTAATATACCATTATATTTGTTTTAAGCGCCAAAAAATGGTCACTTTTGAAACTTTTATAAAATTAATAATTTTTGACCTATTCTAATTTGAATGGCTGCCATTTTGAAATTTAGAAGGCAAAATTGGCTGAACTTTTTTTCATTGATATATCTAATTATAATTAAATGTTTGATTAAAATTTGTTAAGTTTGGTGGAGTCCTTTGAAAAATGTGATTTTTAAAATAAAAAACACAAAGAGTAAACGAAAAGAGATAGACCATTACTATTTAGTTTCTGACTCTTTGATCTATGGAGCAATATCCCAAAGTTTGTAGCAAGAGTTTTGAAATAGCCCTTATAATAAAGAAAAAATAAGGGAGACATACACTTAAAAACCACCCTGTTTAAATAACAGATGTATGTCTTGACACTTTTAACATTTAAATATGTATCGTTATTTTATTTTCTATGACATGATTTAGTTGCCAGGTATAATTAAGTAAAGGAATTTGCCTGTTGTCTACTACTCCTAAAGCTGTTGATTTATAGTACTGTATTTTATTTTAATAAATTTAGTATGCATTGTACTAAAATATTTGTATTTTTTTAGTTGACATTGTGGCAGAAAAAGTAATAGAAAAATTATCCAGTTCTGACAGTGCAAGTTCTCATACTGTAAATGCCAATATTTTGTCTATGCTAAAGACAATAATCTCACAGTCAAACCACAATGCAGGAATCTCTGATGGATCTTCGCAACTACCGAGTGCACCGCCTAGTAATGAACAGTGCGGAGATCAGCTGAGAAATATCAGCAGCAAGATTCTGAGACTATTTTTAATAGACAAACAAATAGAGGAACTAATGTTGGAAAAAATGAAAATATACAATGAACTGTTGTCAATGAGAGAAGTATCTTCAACTTTATTCAATTCTTGGGCTAAAGACCAGATTGTGCATGGAAACGTAATGAATGTTATATCAAATACGGCCAGTACTGTTCCTGAACTTACAAGAATATTGCAAAACCAAGTGAAAGACATGAATCAGGGAGATTTCTCCAGTTCACACTTAGACACTAACAGTTCAAGAAATAACACTTTTGAAGAAATACTTTCAGCTGTACGAAATGAATGTAGAATGGATTCATCAGAAACAAACTTTCAAAGTATGCCGTTTGAACCATGTATTCCAGGAAAATCAGAGCCTCCTGATCCTGTTTTTTCTGTGCCAATAGATTCAAGTTCAGAAATCAATAAACCAAAACTCAGTGTAAGGAAAGATTTGATTGATCCAAATCTTAATAGAAATTTAATAATAAGTGATTTCATTCCTCCCAGTGAAGCTACTGATAGTAATTCAATAAAAACTAAAAAGAAAAAATTAAAAACAAAAATACAAGGTGCAAGTTCAGTGAAAAAAAAGAAAAAACAGGTCTTTGAATTTGTTAACCTTATAGAAGACACAACAGATGAAGAAACAAGTGGAGTTTCAGGTTTTGGTAGTCTCTCTGCTCTTGATTCCAACTTGGATGGATTACCACATGAAAATATTGCAAGAGAGCACCACGTAAAGAGAAAAAAGATTGCCATGGTGTATGATCTTCAAGACACAACAGCAACACGTTTAACTGTAAGTGATTGATATTACTTGTGTTACATACTTTCTGTACGCGCCGTTGTGTCCTTAACGCGTTTTTTCTGTTGAGGTGATAGGTGAGGTATTAGGTGCGGGCAGAATAATCATTAAGTATGTACTTGAAGAAAATGTAATGTTTATTGTTAACTATGTGATACAAATATGACTGTGAAATAATGTAACTGATAATGCCGGCGTAAAAAACTGTACTGTGTGTACAGAAAGAATGTGTTGTAAAATGTACGTCTGAGTCTATCGGCCGGTACGCTGCGACTGACCGAAAGGGGTTGTTTTTTAGACTCCCCCACTCTTTAGGAAAAGAAGCGGGAAAAGACTAAGTGCACTCTTTCACGCCCCAACATACCGCCCACGTTGAAAGTAGGTACCTAGTACTTCAAAACAAGATAATGTGATAAATGTACATGTATTAATATTAACATTAAAAAAACTAAGCATAAGTTATTCATAAATTGTACATAATACATTCATTTTATGAACTGCTTATATTAAACATAATATCTAATAGTCGATTTAAATATGTTGTTACATTCTAAAATTAGCTTAGTATGTCCTAATATTAACATAGTATATATTGTAAATAGCAATTGTAATGTGGTTCAGTTATCATAAAAACTTAAAAATAGAGCACAAAAATCAATACAAGGATAATGCAAAATTCATAATTAATGATAATTCATTGATATTAAAATGTAAATATGCAAACATGTTTATAAACCTAAATATATTATCAATCAACTTAAAATAAATAAAAAGTACGACATAGTCTCCAAACCTTACTATAGTAAATAATGATATAATATTTAATGAGCCGGCGTGGTGGCTCAGTGGCTCAGGCTTCGGACTGCGGAGGGCAAGGTCCAAGGTTCGAATCCCCACTGAGCCAACGGTCGGTACTTCACTTGTTGAATAAAGTTGACGCACAGGCCTGTAGGCCCATGTCAACTGGCGAGTGAAGTTAAAAAAAAAAAAATAATGTATATGACAATAATACAAATATAACACGAATGAAAAGAGACATAATGCAAAATACATCAAATGTGAATGATAGAATGACATCATAATCAAAATATAAATTATCATTTAAATAGATACAGTGTAAATAATTGGACATAATGCAAATACATCAAATGTGAGTGATAGAATGACATTATAAGCAAGAAATAAATTAACAGGCGAATAAATACAGTGTGAATAATAATACAATTAAATGTAGATCTTATGATTAAAACATTGGTGAAAGACATTTGTTAATACACAACACGGTTCACTTAGCCGTCAATCGGCAGCACACAAAGACGGTTCACTGCACGTTTGAGAAGCCCAGATGATGTCTTCACCGTGGCAACTCTGATGCGGCCGTCAGTTCCAGGATGAACTTCTTTCACTATGGCGGTAATCCATTTGAGAGGGGGTATGTTGTCGTCTCGCACCACCACGACTTGTCCAGGTTGGATGTCTTTGTTAGAGGTTGTCCATTTGTGCCTTTGTTGAAGTTCAGCCAAGTACTCCGTTGACCAACGCCTCCAGAAGTGCTGCTTCAGCTGTTGTGTCCGCTGCCAATGTGACAGCCGGTTTATAGAAATGGTCGTCAGGTCTGGATCTGGTAGAGATGTAAGTGCTTCACCTGTGAGAAAGTGGCCTGGGGTCAATGGTAGTGGATTATTAGGATCAGAGGATAATGGTGTCAAGGGACGGGAGTTAAGACATGCTTCTATCAATGTTAATGTTGTATATAGTTCTTCAAATGTCATATTAGAATTACCTAATACTCTCCTAAGATGGTATTTTACTACCTTTACTCCAGCTTCCCACAAACCTCCAAAGTGTGGGGAGTTAGCCGGAATGAAATGCCAAGTGGTGTTCTGATTCGCAGATAAATGCATTACCTTCTCGTGGTGTTCCTCATTTTTAAGTAGATTTTGAAGTTCCTTGAGTTCGTTATAAGCTCTTATGAATTTAGTTCCATTGTCAGAAAATACATTTTTGCAAACTCCTCTTCTCGAAGTAAATCTCTTAAATGCGGCAAGGAACGCTTCAGATGTAAGATTGGAAACGAGTTCTAAATGAATCGCTTTGGTAGAGAAACAAACAAAAACTGCAATATAAGCCTTTATCAAACTACTTCGTCTAGTGTAACCTGATCGAATATATACAGGTCCACAATAATCGACACCCGCATTGATGAACGGGCGAGCTGGTGTAGTTCTTAAAGAAGGTAGGTTACCCATTTCTGGCTGACTAGATGTTGGTTTGTTTCTAAAGCAGGTTAAACATTTATGTACAATTTTCCTTGTTAAATTCCTGCCATTTAAAGGCCAGAATCTCTGTCGAATATAAGCCAGAAGAAGTTGTGGTCCAGCATGGAGATGGCGGATATGTTCATATTGCGCTACCAAAGACGTCAAGTGTGAACTCGAAGGTAGAACAATAGGATGTTTTTGTCCTAGTTTTAGATCTGTGTTAACCAGACGGCCACCAACTCTGATAATATCGTTCTCATCAGCAAACGGATTTAATGTCCTCAGCTTGCTTTTATTTTTTACATGTTGCCCATATTTTAAGCTAATGAGTTCTGATGAGAAAAAATGTCGTTGTTCATTTTTTATCCAAAACTGTAGTGATGTCGTCAGTTCTTGTGTAGTAAGTGGTCCTGTGAATCTACTATTGGGACGTCGGCAGTTGTGAGCAAAGCGTAGGCAATAAGCTGTAACTCTTTGCAGTCTCGTAAGTGTAGAGAATCCATGTAAAATCGCTTGTGTCTCGTCCTTATCACTTTGTTGTTTTGTAAATGAAGGGGCTGACACCTTTATAGTTCTTCTTTCAAGGGATTTGTCGTCAAACCTCAGCTCAGAAGGAGCTGTAGGCCAGGCACTTGTATGATTGACAAGCCATAAAGGACCCTGCCACCACAGTGATGATTGCAGCAGGTCCCTCGCTCTTGTTCCTCTGGACGCGGGGTTGTCCTCAGTACGAACGTGTCTCCAGTCCTAAGGCCTTGACAGTTTGTGTATCTTTGCCACCCTGTTGGCAACAAATGTCTTCCACGTGGCTGGTTCTGCTGCTAACCACGCTAACACTATTGTGGAGTCTGTCCATAAGAACGTTTTTTTGTTATTCTGTCCCTAAGTGCATCTTTAACGTGAGCCATTAACTCGACTAGTAACAAGGCACCAGACAGCTCTAATCTAGGTATGGACACCGTTTTTAAGGGTGCTACTTTAGACTTTGCACAAAGCAAACTTGTCTTCAAAGGTTTTCCATTAGAAGGGATATTTCTAAGGTAGATGGCTCCACCATACGCCTTCTCTGAGGCGTCCGAGAAACCATGTAATTCTAAAGATCCATGGCCACCTGGCAGACACATGCTTCTGTTTATGTTAATGTCATCCAATCCCTTTAGGCATTCTTGAAACTCTAACCAAATTTTTGTTGTTTCTTTAGGAAGTTCGTCATCCCAACTGCATTTATTCCGCCAGAGTTCCTGCATTAATAATTTTCCTCTTACTATTACAGGAGAAACGAGGCCTAACGGATCGAACAGTTTGGCAATGTCTGATAGTTCTGTTCTTTTAGTGATGTATCGCAAGCTTGCATTGTCTTCAGTAGTATACATAAACTTAATGGTGTCTTGTTCTGAGTTCCATAGTAACCCTAGCACCTTGTTATTTGTAGTTGGTGACGGCAATTCTTGTGATTTCTTATCTGTCAATCCCGATGGTAATCCATCTAGAAGAGTTTTGTTGTTACTATTCCATTTTCTTAAATTAAATCCTCCTGACCTCAGAAGTCCAATAAGTTGAGTTTGCAGTTCCTGGGCCTGCACTAAGCTATCGCTTCCAGACAACATATCGTCCACGTAAAAGTCTTGTAAAACTGCCTTTGCAGCATCAGGGAAATTGTGTTTTCCAGTTTTAGCAAGTTCATTCAGAGTTCTTGTAGCTAAGTAAGGTGCGCATGCTGTACCATAAGTAATGGTTTTTAACCTATAATCTTGAAGTGGCTTTGAGCTGTCCGCTCTCCAAACTATCTTCAAAAGATGTCTCTGTGTTTCATCAACCCATATTTGTCGGTACATTTTTTCAATGTCAGCTGTAAAAACGTAGGTGTGAAGTCTGAATCGTAGTATTATTGAAAACAAGTCATCTTGCACAGTAGGACCTACCATTAGGTTATCGTTAAGTGAAGTACCTGAATGTGATTTAGCTGAAGCGTCAAATACGACATGAAGCTTCGTAGTTGTACTTGATTCCTTCACTACTGGGTGGTGTGGTAAGTAGTACTCACTCTCATCAGTTTCCTTGGTTTCAATGGCCTCCATATGCCCTAGTTCTTCATATTCTGTCATGAAATTTACATACTGTTGATGCAGCTGTGGCTGTTTCTGGAATCTTTTCTCTATCTGCATGAATCGCCGAACTGCTGTCTCCCTTGAATTCTTGAATTGGAGTTTGTCGTCCTTTACAGGCATTTTAACAACAAATCTCCCATCTTCATCTCTTTTAACTGAAGAGGCATACAATTTTTCACAATAATTATCATGTATGGTCATTAGTGATTCATACTTTGGTTCCTCAAGTTTCCAAAATGCCTGTAAATTCTTATCAAGACTTTCTAATACGTTGAGGTTACATACAGTTGAATTTGGATTCTGTGAGAAGTTAGATATATTTACCTTGCCACCGAGAATCCAACCTAATTTGGTGTTTTGTAATTGGAAAGAATGGATTTTTAATTCTACCTTCTTCCAGCAGATCATGAAAGAACTCCTGGCCCAGTAGAATGTAAATTTTTCCAGGTTCGGAAAATGATGGGTCTGCCAGGGTCACGTTGCTGGGAATAGCCCAAGCGGCAGTGTTTACCCGTGTTGCTGGGGACCTTTACCAACACCAAGAACTCAGCCATTGATTGGTAATTTGTAGTCCTTGACTGGATCTTAGCCTGGACAGTAGCTGTCACGTGTGGTTCTCCTACTTATCCCTGTCACAAGTACAGATGATTTTTGTCTTTTTAATTGTAGCTGTTGACATACGGCTTCAGTAATAAAATTTGATTGGCTTCCGTTGTCCAGAAAGGCTCTACATGTCATTGATGATCCTTGGGGATTGACTATTTCTACCAGTGCTGTAGATAGTAGAGTCTCATGTTTGTTCTGCTGTGAAATTGCAGTTACTTTATTTGTTGCTGTCAAGGGTGTGACCTCATGTTGCTTTTCACTATGTATGTGCAAAACGGTATTGTGTTTCTTTCCACATTTGTGACACCCTCTTGATCTGCACTGATCGACCTTATGTCCTTGACATAAACAATTGAAACATAGGCCTGCCTTAGAAAGTAGCTTAGTCCTATCTTCAACCGTTGCCTTTACAAGTGTTTCACATTTATAAACTAAATGGTTACCCTTGCATATAACGCAATGTGGTTTTTGTACCGTCATGTGAGTGTTTGTCTTCGGACGACCAGTATTGTAAGTTGTTTTGTGTGGCGGTAATCCGATATTCTGTTGGGTGTTACTCTTATTACTACTTGATACATTCTCCGAAATTTGGCATCTTTTTTGGAGGAAGTCAGTGAGCTCCTTGACAGTTGGAAGCTCATTGGGTTTTGTTGTTAGTTCCCATTCCTTGAGACTTTGTCTAGCTTCGAAGTTATCAAATGGATCATTAAGGGGTCCCAATCGTCAGTTTTGATACCAAGGGCCCTGAGCGCTCTCATATGTGAGATTACATTAGTCAATATATTTCTGAGACTAGAAGGTACGTCTCTTTGTACCACGTTAAGTTCAAAGAGGGCCTTAACATGGTTTTGTACAATCAATCGCGTATTTTGAAATTGATCTTTTAGAAGACTTATTGCAACGTCATAATTTGATGCAGTAAGCTCTAGATTCTTAATGATGTTGGAAGCATTATTTTGTAGTGAGGCCTTAAGATAGTGCAATTTTTGGACATCTGAGAGGATGTCATTATGGTGAATTAGGGCTGTAAACGAGTCAAAAAATGGCATCCAGTCTTCATATTTTCCAGAAAAACTGGGTAAGTTTATGATTGGTAGTCTAACTGGAATGTGTGAATCACCTGAGATTACCTGAGGAGAATTACTCAATGTTTGTGCGGGTAAAGAATTATGTTTGTGTTGTTGTAAAAAAGAGTTAAATTTGGCACAAAGTTCAAAATAGTGTCTTTCGAACTCATCTCGTTCAGCACTATGATCACTTTCAACTGTTATATTTTCAATCTGTGATTGAACTTCCTCAACTTCATCCCAACAATGACGAAGTTTTTCTAACCTAAGCTCTACCTCTTCCACCTGACTGGCTGTGCAGGTGTCAATAAATGTTTTTCCCCTACTTACTTTACCCTTGATTTGGCCTCTTTTCTGTACAAGAGACCTTAGTTCTCGATCCTCTTCAGTAGTCATATTTGTTTTGGTTGTATTATTTGATAGAGGCAATAAAGGTAGTTACAATACTATAACTAGTATAGGTAATTAAGTAGGAAGGAATAGTTTGTAAAGAGCAATGTGTACGTTAGTGGTTGTTTCAGTGGAAAGGTTTGTTTATGTTGATGGTTACTCACCCTCAGTGAGCTAACTGGGTTAGTAGGGTGGAGGTAGGAAAGTAAATAGGAGTGAATGTTTGGGTCTGTTTATGGTACGGCCACTCACCCTGTCAGCTGTTGATTCTGGCTGCTTGCGGGATGAATCGGAGGGATCCTTGGGTTATCTTGTTGTCGTTGAGGGCTGGTGGACTCTTCGCGCCAACTCTCTCCAAGAGCAAGGCGTGGGTCTATCTTCACAAGAGCCGTGTCTAATCGAAGGTCCAAGAAGGGTAGGGTACTGAATTGTTCTTGAAGAAAGGACCGCTGCTCTCTCGGCACTCGACACTCCAAACTGTACAACTTCCAGCTAAAAAACAGCTTTCATGCACACACTGAAAACCACTGTACACTATAATCCAATATTCCAATGGTACTTGTAGATGTAAGTCACAGATCGCAAGTCGATCCTGTTCCGGAGGACCAATTTTATGTACGCGCCGTTGTGTCCTTAACGCGTTTTTTCTGTTGAGGTATTAGGTGCGGGCAGAATAATCATTAAGTATGTACTTGAAGAAAATGTAATGTTTATTGTTAACATGTGATATAAATATGACTGTGAAATAATGTAACTGATAATGCCGGCGTAAAAAACTGTATTGTGTGTACAGAAAGAATGTGTTGTAAAATGTACGTCTGAGTCTATCGGCCGGTACGCTGCGACTGACCGAAAGGGATTGTTTTTTAGACTCCCCTACTCTTTAGGAAAAGAAGCGGGAAAAGAGTAAGTGCACCCTTTCGCGCCCCAACACTTTCTTTTAATTAAGATTAATCGTATTTCAGGGCTAATTTTTCAATTCAAAATGGACATCATTGTCAACAAGTAGGAATGCCCAATAAGTTAGGTATGCAAGGACAAAAAAAAAAATACCACGGCATTGTTGCATAATAGTTTTGAAATTCGACAAAGATGAATAGTGATATATATTATGTAGATTGCCGGAGTAGTGGCTTAGTGGCTAAGGCTTCAGACTGAGGAGGGTAAGGTTCGAATCCCCATAGTAAAGTTACATATAGTAAAAAAATAACCAACAGTACTTTCATGCGAGGAGAAAAACTGGTAAAACACAGGCAAGTTAGAGCGGCGGCGGCTCCTTTTGCCATCCAAGTGGTAGGGAAAGCGATCGGTGGCCGGACCACAGGCCTATAAAGATGACATAGTGAGAAAGTGGTGAGTTTATAGTGGTGGAAATATGTATATATGAGGGGATGAAAATGTAATGTTTTATTTATAGGGAACCTCAATGCTTTAGCAGCCTCCCAGCCAATAATGAACAGCAGCCATTTGCCCACCTTTCTTTTGTAGACATCAATACTGCTTCCATTATTTAGAGCTACCTGAAGAAGAAGGTAACGGAATAGACAATGGCTAAAATAATAAGAGTTATGCAACTGAAAAGAACGAGTAACTTGAGGTGTTTGAATATTGTATTGTAGTCTGTACCTGGTTGAGTAAATTGTGTTGAGTTTTGGAGAAAGACTTGTTTTTACATATAAAAACTAAGATTTCTTTAAATAGTTGCCCTATATTTAAAACAGGCATTCCAAATATAGAAGGTTGGTAGGGTAGCTATAATTCTTTTTTAACAGAGTTTTAATTGTTGATCTCTGGGTGACAGCAAGAGACTCGGTTGTTATTAATTTTACTTTCAATCATATATGTAAAATAATACTTCAAACATAATTTCTTTAAAATGGATAGTTTCAGTATAAAAATTAATATGTAATGTTGATTACTATTTAACCTTGATGTTATTTAATGATTATTAACACGAGTAATATTAAATTATTTTACATAGTTCTTAACAATGGTTGTGCATAGGGTGTACATTAAGATATTATTTTCCCAAAATCAAAAACTAAAATTACTTACATTAATAGCACATAAATTGTTATGAATATTTAGGGATAATAATTTTATTTAAATGTGTGAGAAATTGTTAAATCATTTGGGATTTTAAATAGCTGGAAAATAATGTTTTATTAAAAATTAGATATATTTTTAATGGATGTTGGTGTTATAAAATGTGTTTACCATCTGCATTCGTGTCACCCAGCATGAAGCTATAACTCTATAAACGATTCTACAGTTTTCTAATATCAGTAGTATCAAGGCGTTCTTCCATAAGCCCTGAACTGACATGTCAACATGGAATGCAGAGAAAGTGCAATCTCACCTTATATAAATGCTTATTAATCATGATATAAATTAACATAAGTTTAATTTTTTATTTAGGAAATATCCAAACCTAATATTTAAACTGTAATATTCTGTATAGCTCTCTTATGCAATTTATCCTAGAAAATAATTTATAAATCTGTTTAAAGCAAACTTTAACTATGTCTCTTATTCGTACAGCTGCTAATTTGATAATTTTAGATAAGTAAACTACATTATAAATGTAATTACTAATTCTGATATTTGTTGTATTGTACAATCTTAAACTACTTTCAGATACTGAAAAAAGCTCTTATTGTGGGTTGTAAGGATGGGTCAGTTAAAGTATTCTCAATGGTGAGCGGAAAGGAAGATCTCCAGAGTCAAGTCCATTCTGACGCAATCATGTGTATACATGCACTTTCCAAACACATCATTACAGGATCTGCAGACTCAACAATTTCTGTTTTTTCATTAGAGGTATGTTGGCATTTATGGTGGCATATTTATCATTATTTACTTATGCCTAATCTTTATTCAACATAATTAAATTTTTTTAATATACTCTAATCTTTTGAAACCATAGGGATAGAAAATGCAAAGATATTTAAACAAATGTTAACCCTCAAACCGTTTATTCGATTTTTCTATACCGCCTGGTGATTTTTTACGCATCTACTAAAATTGTTTCAACATTTACAAAAATTAGTAAAATGGTATAAACCTACTTATGTTTGGTATAATTTTATTCATGATGAACCAGACTGTCTGAGAGTAATAAAACATTATTTGTTGTTGAAAAATGTATTCTTGAAAAATGCTTTCTTGAATTCAAAAAGAAGGATGTAGAAGTTACCTACAACACAGTATAATATTTCTAAATTAAAAATTCATAGATAGGTAAAATATTTTATGATTTAATTTTTTTAACTCTAAAGGTATAATTTGTTGTTTGGGGAGAGGAAAGTATTATAATAATATAAACTTATCACAGTTTGACCACTTAGGTTATGTCCTAATGAAAGCACCGATGCGAAAGGGACAAAAGTTAATCATAGAAGTTAGAGAAAATTACTCTTCTCACACCACTAGATCGATGTGCCACTTTAAGATATTGTCGTCATGGATACTTGAGTAGGTGGTAAGCCACAAGATGAGGACGCAGTGGCAAGCCCCATTATGCCATCGATATAGGTGACCATTAATGGGCCAGGCACGTTGTCGGGACAATTTTAGCAATAACTTTTAAAAAAGTGTCATTGAGATGCCACCCAGCACCAGTCTGGTTAGCTTGTGATGAAGTTGAGTAGTAACTGACCTAATTGAGTAGCACACAATCAACTTGAGTAGCCACCCGTGATCAATTTGGTTAGCCACTGATCAACTTGGGTTGTCACTTATCTGAAATGAAAATGAAATGAAAATTTGATTTATTTCCCATAAATAGAACATAAATAAATACATACAATGTTATTGATATTTATATGCAAATAAAATATAGGAAAACATTAGTAGAAATATAAAATAAATAAAAATTAAAACAACATATTTTCCTAGTTAACATATTAGCCATTGGGAAAAGGTCTGCATGGGCGGAAGCCTGTGCGCAGACCCGAGTTGCTAAAAAAGCTGCACGATGGCGTTTTAGTATGTAATTTAGTATATTTACATTTTTAATATTTTTTTAAAGAAAACAATAAAAAAATAGTAATATTGTTAATAAAATTTAAATAGTTTAATTCGCAATTCATGAAAGGTGAGGGAAAGAATATAACGTTTCAAAGTTAGTTATGGAACCTAACAAAGTTAAAAATGGAAAAAGTATTAAAAATATATGTCATAGAATAATTTAAATTAGTAATACGATGCAAAACAAACAGAAGAGCTGAAGAATACTGTGCATCCGAGCGAGGAAGGGTAACGAGAGGGGAGTGGAGGTGGTGTTCAAAGTTCACATTGGTTCAGGTCCGTCTACTGTAATTGGATCTGACTATTGTCTCGGCCTCCTCAATTCTTAGCAGTGATAAGAAATCTTTGACTCTTTTTTTAAAAATTTTAAGAGATAGACAACTAAAAATATTTAATTCACCGAAGTGGTGACAAATATTACTATACAAAACATGCGCAACATAAAAGGAATTAGTAAGTTCAATTGATTTGACTAGACGTAAGGGTATTATGCCAATATTTTCTGAAAATCTCGTGTTATATGAGTGTGTAACAGGTGAAAACAGAGAATCAAAACGCTTAAAAATGTGCAACAAAAGAAACTTTATGTACAGCTGACGGATTGTGAAGATGCCACTTTCATGAAAAAGATCAATAGTTGAATACCTTCGATGTTTTTTTAGACCAATTTTAAGTATGGTTTTTTGTAATATATATAATGGCTGAAGAGTTGATTGCAATGCTCCCCCCCAAGCAATAATTCCAAACGATAATAATGACTGAATATAAGCATAATAAACTAATTTGACATGTTTTTCGTCCAGTATTCCACTAAGCTGACTGAATGCAAAGATATATTTCCTAATTTTATTCTTTAAAAAATCGATATGTTCTGACCATTTTAATCTATAGTCAAAAGTGACGCCTAAATATTTATAAGATGAAACTTTATTTATAAATTCACAAGAGCAATTATTGTTAAGATGATCACCACAAGTGTGGATTTTTAAATCTTGCAAATGATAGTCAGTAATATGTGATAAGGAAATTGGCATGAATTTTGTTTTTGCAACGTTTAATGAAAGGGTATTCTGGTAGCCACTGACTCACTTCAGTTGCACATGATCAACTTGACTTGGTCAAGCCCCTGACTTACTTAAGTTGTCATTGACCTGCATGGGTAGCCACTGACTGACCTAGGTTAGTTATTGACCTTCTTACATAACCAACCATTATCAACTTGGAGAGCCACTAGCTTTCTTATGTAACAAACGTGATCAAGTTGGGGGTCACTGACCTATGTGGTTAGACACTGAACTTCTTACATAACCAACCGTGATCAAGTTGGGGGACCACTGATAAACTTTTGTAGCCCTGATTATTTTGGATATGGATTGAAAAATTGTACCTAAGTACCATATAACTTTCAAAACATATACGTAAACTTTCCAACAGTCCTTACACAGTTTGACGGATGCTGTGTTATTTAATTTACCCTGGCCTATTCTAGGGCATACAACTTATTCTACTTTTGCATTCAACTATTTCAACTGTGTAAAACACCAAAATAGGCACAATAAATTGGAGTTTAAAGGTGTAGCCCTCCAATTAGTGCAGTCAATTGAATTTATATCCAACCATAAAATTTATTGGATAATCTGGTATAATATTTAAACAAAAGTTATAAACAATTTATCTTACAATTTGAGTTATGTTATTACTGACATATCACATTTAGTAAATTTATAAATAAAATAAATTTAATTATTGGAGTATTGGGCACAATTCGAAGCTGATTTTAAAGAGGAAACTAGATTAAAATAGATGTTAGAATAAAGTTAAATAGTTTAATCAAAATAGTTACAACCTGCATTTAGAAATACTATAATTAGTGACTGTAGAAATAATATTTTCTTAACTGTACTTCTCTTTAAATAATTAATTGTGCTTTGTATTTTCATTGCACAGAGATAAGTGGTGACCGTTTGTGCTTATCCTGAGAGTTATAAACTCATTCATGTTTGGTAATCAATTATATTAACAGTGTTTGTTGTATTATTATTTGATAATTAATGATAATCATTATTTTTCCACAGAGCAAATCAAAAATTCAAATCTTGGATGTGATTGCCCCTCTTCAATGCTGTGATGTTCAATTTTGTAAAGCTTATTTTGGTACAAAAACCGGATTTCTTGTGGTTTACAAAGTACAGGTAAGAACAATAGTTCCAGTTCTTATAAATATAAGGTACAAATTATATACATAATGAGTATAAAGATAAACATGAACCGTAAACTTTAAGTAGAATAGTATGATTTATATCGCTGATGGTAAGATTGTTTGGCTACCATGGGGCTGCTGGCTATCAAGCGTTGGGTTGGCAGTTTGGGAAACGGCCTCCTTAGTCAATACCTCTCTTGTAAATTTTACACCAATCAGGCGTCTTTAACATTCTATATAACATAGACGTTTTTTCTACATTACTTTAATTCTATATAATTTGTTGTTTCTCACTGAGAGTTGTTACATAGTCTATAACCCAGATACTTAAGGAAGGGAGGGACAAAGTTGTTGAGATCCTAGGTGACGGGTTCCGTTCTCGTTCCCCTTAATAACAAAATTCCCAGCCCAGCAATGTTTGTTGGTTGGTGGCCAGCATTGGGATGTTGTCTAGGGAAGAGAATCGAGAGTTGGGCTTGTCAATTAGCTGAAAATCAGACTAATACAGTGTGGTTTGTATTCCACATAAAGCTGCAAGTCCCTTAGTTGCTCTAGCTGTTGGGATAGATGGCTCTTCCTGAACATAAGTCAAATTCAGTAACCAAACAACAGGTCATCCAATACGTCCTATACTCTTGCAATCATTCATATTCCGCTTAAAACATGCACAAGCTGTGTTGGGGGTCGTATGTCTTATAATAATAATAATGATTATTATATACATTTCAGGTTAGGTTAAACCAGGAATTAATTTATTAAGACAGATAGGACATAAACAAACTTAGCTGACAAGAGAGGGTTGGATGGAGAGAGGGGAGGGAGCGAGAGAGAGCGCGAGACTCTCGTGAAATATTCTTATGAGTCTCTCTACTCGCCTGAGGAAAGTACTAGTAGCACAGAAAATAAATGCATCATGTGTCATTACTGAGTTTGTTTACTACTCGTGAAATACTCTCGTGAGCCTCTCTACTCAGCTGAGGAAAGTACCAGTGGCACAGAAAATTAGTGCAGCATGTGTCATTACTGTGTTTGTTTACTACCGTGAAATACTCTCATGATTCTCTCTACTTACCTGAGGAAAGTACCAGCAGCACAGAAAATTAGTGCAGCATTTGTCATTACTGTGGTTGTTTACTACCGTGAAATACTATCATGAGTCGCTCTATTCACCTGAGGAAAGTACCAGTGGCACAGAAAATTAGTGCAGCATGTGTCATTACTGTTTTTGTTTACTACTTGTGAAATACTCTTGTGAGTCTCTATTTACCTAGGAAAGTACTAGGGGCACAGAAAATTTGTACAACATGTGTCATTACTGTGTTAGTGGATATTGTATGCAGTTAAGAATGTGCATTTTATGTGCGTCTGTTTTGATTTTAAATAAAGCAAAATTTCAATACTTATTATTAATTTTTTTCCTGAGTAATTCACATGAATATTTTCAGAATTAAATTTTCTAAAAATTAATTTAAGAAAAATACACCTTTAATTACCATTTATGGAAGTAATCTTACGTTAAACACAAAAATCTGTTATTTCTTTGCAGCAATTTTTGTATTTTACGTAAGATATCTCTGAATGTATTGCCTTTACAGCTCTGGAACAAATTTGATTCAACTTTTTAGATTAAAATACAGAAGAAACAATCGTATTTGTATCTTTGTAACTACCTTTAACATTTTTATACGGCTTCACTTCACCGAGGGTACAGAGTTGTAGGTAAAATTTTTCGCTAGCAGTAACTCGCTAACGAAGGGTTTGCAGGCATATGTTTATATGAACTTTTTTTTCTTATTTTTAACTGTAGAATGAGTTCCCAAGAGATTGTCGTATAGTTTTGAATCACTCTGTAGAAGCAGAACAGGCGAGCAGGATGTATGGAATATCCATTTCCTGTTGCATCAGTTGTTCTTGTGCATCAGTTAAATTGTATCAATTGATGTAAAGAAACTGATGCGGTTACTTTTGGCCATCCCTAATAAAATCCCCAGCCATATAATCCTCACCAGCATATCACTATCAATCACATACATCCAAGAGATCTCTTATTTCCGTTGCTTGTAAATCATCAGCAATTTTAAAACTAAAACAAACAATACAACATGAACAGTACTTGCAATGAATGATTTTTGAAGAAGGAACGAGTTTGTGACAGTCACAACTCAAAGCAGTTGTATTTAACCAATGTGTCAACATTTTTCTGTATTCCATTATGCTTATAAATTAGCTTGAAATAAGAAACGTTTGAAGCCATTTGATTGTAACAAAATAATAAACCAGTCCATGTACGGAGAGTGTAATGGCAGTGGATTATTTATTTAAAGTGTTTTTTTAATGTCTGTCCTACAATACATTTTAAAAATGATTGACTAACAACTAACACTTATTGGGGTTTAAATTCATACAATGTAAATTTCATTACTAACTGAAGTGAGCTCATAATATAATATACTTTTAATTATATTATGTATTTTAAAAATTATGTTTAAGTCAGCATGATATGATTAGTCAGCATAGTTTGGTTTAGTTACTTTTAATTGACTCATATTTTTTTAATTGTAAATAAAAATATTATTTCCTTACATTAGATGGTAGGAGGTCAAATGTCACTGGAACAAGACCACCAGCCCCTAAAGCTGACTAATTGCAGTATACTGGCAGTAAGAGTTGCAGAAGAGGGAACTCAAAGGGTGGTAATTCTTGCCAGCAGGGGAGAACAAGTTACTGTTCGAGAAGCTACCACTGGTAAGTATTCATCCTTTCAGAAGTATGAAAATGACTTATAAATAGTAATGACATTCTGGAAGCTGTGGTGTGAGATCAATGTACTGATTTTGAGGCCAGAAGTTTTGGCTCCACCCGTTACTGTCCATAAGAGAAACATACTATCACATCAATTATCATCATCAATATAGCTGTCTATTTTTAACTCCAAATATCAGCTGCTTTGGAATTAAGCCAATGACCTTAAACAGAGAGTTCTGCTGTTATCCCAACCCTGACTGTTCCATTGAGCAAGGCTGTTCCTTGGATGAGTGATCATTGAGGAAGCTCGTCTTTTCTTGTGTGCCCAGTCAATCAAGAATCATTTATTGTTATAATCGTCAATGGCATCGACAAGACACAATTATAGCAACACATTTGCTAAGTCAAGCCTTAAAACTTAATTCTTAAACTAAAATAAAACTAATAGGAGGACATAAAAGTATGGTAGACCTGGTTGGCTCACTCTGTTAAGTTTGAGATGATATCATTACTCCTTAACCATTTGCTGTCACGTGTCCCAGAGAGAACCCAATTGATTCACTTGTCAGGTCAGTCACAGTTTACGGAGTTGTTCTATCAGGACACGTCCACGGACAGGACCCACACTCGTCTGACTCACTAGGTCAGCCATTTCCTGCCTTGAAAATCACTAAAAATCAGTCTAGATCAGATTTCACTCTAGTACTGGCAAAAGGCGTAATTACTCACTTGAGACGCATCCACAAACATCTGTTATAATAGTACACACGTAATATACTACAAAAACGTGTTGGGTATCTGTATTCTATCTCTATGCTAGTTGCTGGTTTCAGTGATATGCATAAATCATCAAATGTTTGATTCAACAGAGTGAGTTTGATTCAATTCGGTTCGTAATAATGATCATATCGTTACAAATGAAGGCTGAAGCTCTTGGGAAATTGTAGGCTCCATGCTCGGTTCTCTTAATACCGACACGGCGTCCACTCAATGGTTGTCATCAACGTAGACACTACTAGAGAACTTTGTTTTTGAAATTTGTTAATGATGGAGTATCAGATGAGGGAGACAAAGGTAGTTGGACATTTGCCACATTGTTATTTTTCACGTAATGATGGCAAATGTCCAACTACCTTTGTCTCCCTCACTACTAGAGAAGTCTGGAGTGTCCGTGTTGAATGTTAGTCAAGGTTCGGATGTTGTGTAGGGGAGAGAACTGAGTGTCAGACTTGTGAGTTAGCTGAAAATCAGACCAATACTACGTGGTTCGGATTCCACGTAAAGCTGTAGGTCACATAGTTGCCCTGGCTATTGGGCTATTAATAAATAGTCCTTTATGAGCTAAGCCAAACTCAGATAGTAACAATGACTACACTCGTTCATCTACACTCATCATACTCATTCACTCCTCATATGCGCCCATATCTCTACGATCGGCGTCATAGAGATGAATAATGATTCTACAGAGGAGTGAGTTCCAACTCACAAAGATTTCTATCTTCGCAATTTTTCCTTTGTGACCTAATTGAGGTGTGCCTGGCAATTCCGGAATATGAACTCTTCCAGTCATTCTGTATTGCTCTTGGAAAGTGTTCTTTGAGCAGTTCCTGTTGCGACTTTCGTTTCAAGCATAGCTTCTACTTCTGATTATACAATTTGATGCTAAACGAGTAAATCGTTCTGCACGGGAATTACTTTTTGTATGTTGTAATGTAATGGAGGTCTAAGGTTATCCAGTGCCATTATTAGGACTATATTCTAATGTACAACCAATTTTAAAACATCAAAATGTAGATGCAAAAATTGTAACTAATGTAAAATTATTACATTACACAGATTAGAGAAATACCAGAATAGTAGTAACATACACAACATAAACACATAATCACACAAATTTTCAATGCCACTGGCACTTTCTTCAGGTGAGGAGATACACACACAGAGAGAGAGAGAGAGGAGAAGGGAGGAGGGGACTACTCTCCTGAAGAAGTAGTCTCTCTCTTTCTTCAGGTCTCTCTCTCTCTCTCTCTCTCTCTCTCTCTCTCTCTCTCTCTCTCTCTCTCTCTCTCTCTCTCTCTCTCTCTCTCTCTCTCTCTCTCTCTCTCTCTCTCTCTCTCTCTCTCTCTCTCTCTCTCTCTCTCTCTCTCTCTCTCTCTCTCTCT